>VXBB01005110.1:99247-109469 GCA_013399915.1 Illadopsis cleaveri | reverse complement strand
TTTTTTTTTTTTTGTCTGCAGCTACTCTTGAAATATACATAAGCATTTTGACCTGTTGGGATTGAAAACAATTATAAAACTACATTTATAGGATGAAGTCCAGCATTCAAAGATCAGGAATACATTATCAGTGAAAAATCTTTAGTCTTTATACAGCATCAAAACCAGACAATTATTTTTGTGACTGCTAAAATGTGCCTTTCCCCAA
Source organism: Illadopsis cleaveri (assembly GCA_013399915.1). Taxonomy (NCBI): domain Eukaryota; kingdom Metazoa; phylum Chordata; class Aves; order Passeriformes; family Timaliidae; genus Illadopsis; species Illadopsis cleaveri. The sequence goes on along the minus strand of VXBB01005110.1, from coordinate 109,261 downwards.
AAGGCCAAAACTGAGCACCACGAGCACCACATTTGAATTTCAGATGATTGTTGCTGCTCTTGAAGACAATTAAACCACAATAAGTGCTCACTTGGTTTACATGAATGCATTCTCTCAGTTGTTTTAACATTGTTTGAGATCCAACATATGAAGTCAATCATCTCTGTTAGATTCAGATAAATAACTGAGTTGATTTTTCTGGTTTAAACTGGAGCATAACTGTGATTTCAACATATCTACTCTTTCATTAATTACTGACAATAAGAAAAACATTTCAGTGTATCCTGCCACAGAGCAGAGCAAAAGTCAAGTTCTGTTGCAGTGAGATCAGCATTTGATGAAACAAATCATAAAATGAAATGATTTGCAAGCTTCCAAAGGAAGCTCACTTTCAGAATTATTATTAGGTTTGTAATGACTGCTTTTGGCTTCAACTTCTAATAAATTTTCTAAGATTTCTTAAGCCACAAGCAGAAAGAATCCATCCAATACTTCAAACAAGAGGGAAGCTAACTTCTGTAAAGTGTTGCAGTAGGAACCAAGGTCACACTGCTCCTTGCAGTTACTAATCAAATGTGGGATGGAGAAATCTCTCATCCAAGCTGTTGTCCTTTTGGAGAGGTTGTTCTTGCAAATTAGTGTTCTTTCTGTAGTTCTTGCTGTATATTCCTAGTTATTTTCTTCATGGAAATCTCAGTTTTCCTTATTTTGGTCCACCCATCAGTTAAGTTTGCAAGCAGTGCCACTGAAGTGACATATTTAGGTATTTTCCCAACACAGTCTCATGCTCCAACAAACAGGTACGAGGTGGACTCTTGTCAACCTCCTCAAGACCTTTCACCCCTCAGGGCTGATGACAGCAGTAAATGAACAAACTCTCCACTCAGAGGTGCAACCCAACACTACAGAAGGTGAAATCTAGCTCTGAAACACTTCCAAGTAATTATAAATACTGCACTACTTCAACTTCGGGGTTAGGATCTTTGTTAAAATATATAGAATTACTGACATCTGCACAGGGTTGAGAATGCTCTATGTGCTGGTTCAGTACCTTGGAAAACAGGGGTTTGGTTCCCTTCAGCACTTGAGAAAAACGTGCACAATGAATGTCAATATTCAGCACTAAAACCAAAAATTAGCCCTGAGCATTGCTGTACTTAATAGCAGATGTTAATATAACAACCTTCATGGATCAGTTCAAATTACACATTCTTATACATTTTTCTATGAAGATTTTTTCCACACTTTTAAGTTGTGGATCCTAAGATTTCCTGCATTCTGCTAACAATATGCATTTTGTGCATTTTCCTAATATTGACATATCTAAATCTGACTTTCTATGGCTCCAGTGATTTAAAAAAACCATATTTTCTGCTATGATGTCAAATATTTATAAATATCCCCTTCATTTTTCATACCAGGTCTTACTGTCGTGTCCTCATTCCTTTTTGCAGAGAATTTCAGTCCCTGTGTTTGAATATTGCATTGAAGAAGACATTTTTGTGATTTGATAATGAATTATTATGGCGTAACAGAATCCATTAGATCTCCCTGAGTCTCCCCAAGTCTGAGCTGTTGGGTGCTCTCTTTTTACTGTCAAATATCAGAAATTTTTTACATATGGGAAAAAATGTGAGGTTTGAAAGATGACTATGCTTGCAAAGTGAAGTTTCCTGTTTTGTTTCTCTAGCTACAAGGTGATAAAACCATACTGGAAAGATCAGATAACAATGATTCACCTGAGAGGAAGATTTTTGTTCACACTTCTTGTGTGAAAAAAAAAAATCTGTAAAAGCAATCTTTCTGAAGTAAAAAATATGTATGCGAAAACAAAATTTTTACAACATTGGGTCATTTTGTTTTCATTTTAGGGTTAGGTTGTACACTAACACAGGTATTATAATCACCAGATAAACTGAAACAGTAGGATTTTGTGATACTGATATGAAATGTGAACATGGCCCCCTCTCTCCATGACCATGTCTCCATTTAGGACCATTCCTGGTCACTGTTAGACATTTCCAAAGATGTTTTGCTAGGTTTCAGATTTGTAGCTTTTCAACAGAAAAAAATCAATACAGTAATGCTGGTGACTGTTTTTGGATACATCTCAAAGACATTTTTAATAGGTGTAAATCCTACTCATACTTTTTTGTGGGTTTTAAATATTAAGTGAAAGAAAAACGGTCATTATTAACACAACATGTTGGAAAGAAAATGAGTTCATAAATATTTTTTGCTATTACTTAGTTATAGCATTCCATTTCTATTCCCTGTGGAAGCAGTATTAACATTGAGCATAATTTTTGAGCCCCAGAACATATGCAACAGAGATAAGGCTGCAGTCCCAGGAGCTGCTGCACAGCTCCACTGTACATCACCCTGACGAATCCTGACCATTTATATCCTGCTTTTTACTGGTTACTGTAAGCAAGGGCAGTTAACTTGGCCTTACTGGAACTGGACAACAGACCCATCTCTCATAAGATTAACCTGCCTCACAATCCAGTGATAAATGTGCTGCAATTTCTTTGTACATTATTTATTTAGTATGCTTCCGCTCGCTGGATCTAAAAATTTGCTGTTGAATTTCTAAAATTTTCTCTTCAAATTTATGTACATGTGTCTACCGGGATAGGGGAAATAACACTTGAACAGTCTGTTGTAGATAAAAAAGTAAAAAGCTTTTTTGATTTTTGCTTTTTCATGCCAGGAAAAATGAAAAGAAGCTAACAGTGTACCTTGAAAACACTTTTTCATTAACTATAAAATTTTAATAAAGAAACTCTTTTTTTTTTTTTTTTAATACAAGATAATTTCTTGTATTAAATAGGTAGTTTATTCAAATCTGCCTTAGGTTACAGGAAGCTCAGGAGCTATTGATTGGATCAGCTATTGCCTTCATTGTTCGCTGTTCAAAATGAGCTCTTCATTGTCTGAAGTTGGTCACCGAGGTCATCTGATGCCATTTATAAACCTACCAGCACAACACCCACAGTTTCAGAGGTTTTGTGCATTTCTGGAATGAAAACTCATTTGAAATCTACACAAAGTTGCCTAATTTCTTTTCCCAATTCTTAGCGTTTGGATCCTGTTTTAAACACTTTTGTATTTAATTAAAATTCTCTGCTGATTCCAGTGAGATTGTATTGAGTCAAAACTGGTTACCATTTAAAAGCACCAATGCTCAGAGGAGGCAAAAGGAGGGGCTCACAAGTATTTTCAAAGTGATTTTAAAAAAACAAAGTCTCAATTAGGCAAGTGTATTCATCCATTCCCAATCCCCAGCTCACCAAGTAATTCCAATTTATCAGCTGCAGCATACAGAAATGCATTCCTGTGCCTTAATCAGCACAATCCACTCCTCATTCCATTCACACTTCCCAAAGAGAGGTGTACTCATCCTCTTAATGTACAGGTTTGGCAGGAGCACGATGCAGCTTTGGGGGAGTAGAAATTACAGAGGAGCTCGAAGGTTTGTATTTTAAAAAGAGCTTGTGCTTATGGTCTTATACCCATCGAGCCTGCTTTTTAACTGAGCCTGCCAGCAGCACTACTGGAACCAAGGGCCAGTTAGCAAGTCTATTGTAAAGGAATGCTTTTGAGAGTCTACATGTAAGAATTCACCCTGAGATGAAATTCGGCATCAAAGGCCTTGGCATAGAGCTCGCTTAAAATGACACTAGTGCAGAAGAAAATAATTTCAGATCTAATTCAATATTTCAATGGGGAACTGCAGAAAGCGTTCAAATCTGCTGCAAATCTGGCTTTTATAATATTGTCTCCAGGAAGGTGTCTGGTAGAAAAGTTTCAGTGCCAAGCAAGAACAGAATTATCCTCCATTTAGAAGGAAGTAAATAGATCATTTCTCTCTGACCTCCAAAGAGGAAGGACTATTCTCTCCACACGGCGGTGAAATGTAATAAAAAGAATGATACCCTTGGGATCCGTTCTACCAACAAAAAGCTACTGAGCACACTAACAGCATAGATAATCAAGGTAGTTGCATGAAATATGAGAAATTTAAAGGATTGCTGGGAATGGGACTCTGGCCAGTAAGAAAAAAAAGGCTTACGGACTAGCTAGGGGCAGTGAGTATAATTTAATATATTTCTGGCAGAAAACAAATAAGAAAGTACTCATCTGCAATTACAGAAGATGTCATCTCTTTTGAGCTGGAGTTTGCAGAATCTATTTGTAAATACTGCTGTGTTTTCTCCTCGCCTCTACCCCTATGCCAGCACAAAGCCTTTGCTCTACCCTGGCATTAATAACACATACACTAAAAAGTTCAGGAAAGATTAATACACTTTCAAATAGGGTAATATTTCACATTTCCACTACACTGCACATTATTTGCAATTTCATTCAGGAAGATATGGATAAAATAAGCATTTGGAATTTTGAGATCAATGAGGCTTTTTCACAGTGCTATGCATGGTTTTGCTCCAGGAAAACTCTGGTGGCTGTAATTTCTGGGCTCTCCCTGCCCTTGGAAGGTTGATCCTTGTTGGGTTGTTGCCTGGTGCAGTTGATTTGTCTGCCTTGGTGCTATGGAGGGAGCCCAGGCCTGACACCTCACACATGTGGACAGTTAAAATGTGTATTCTGAAGGACAGCATCTGTCTTTGTGCCAGTCCATTAGGCCTGACTTTTCTCCGGGGATTGTTAAAAAGACAACTGATCTGTGTGAAACATGGAGAATGCTCACCTGAGCCCCTTCTCTCTGTCACACCATGAGGATTTGGGCACTGCCTGGTCACCTGCTCACCAGACCCAGCACTAGGTGCTCCTCTGCACACCAGAACGTGCTCTACAGGAAGGCACCCTGTGTTGGGTGTTCATAGCAGGGTTTTGTCCTGCCTCAAGCCCTTCTCCGATTGTTTGGCTAGAAAAACAGAACTTCTGGCTTAAGTGATCCCAGCTGCTGATTTCAGCAGGGTCTGCCCGGGCAGGGTGAATTCTGCTCATCATATTTATGTAACTGGGAAAAATTGTACTGATTTCTCTTAAAAGAGCTTATCTATGGTGCATGAGCTAAGTAAGCCAGTGCTTTCATATTTTATTTGTTAACACGAGACTGTGTTGTTTAGTCCATGCTAATTCATCCTATGGTAGGTGTTAACTGTGTGAGCTAATGCTTTAGCAAGTCATTATTCAGCATCAAAGTTTTCTCACAATTAGGACCAAAAGATATAAAGCATGTCAATTCCAATGTAAAGCACTGATATATTAAATTAATATCTCGGATTAACAGTGCCATCAGACATTGGTGTTGTATCAAAATCCTTAACAAATGTAGGCCAGTTGCCATGGAGATGGCAAAGTTTCAGAATGATTTTGTAGTAATGACAACAACTTTAGAACCTAAGTGCTTCCAAGTAGTTTATAATGCTGCAAAAAGAAGGGCAAAAATGGCAATTGCTATTCTTGAAACAGGTTACAAGATACAAGTTCAAGATACCTGATATTCTGAGCAGGTGTTTCAGGAAGAAAACAAGTATTAGCAGTTTCTATAGAAATACCTATGGTAAATTGTTTTTACAGAGCCCCAGCTTTTGCAGTGATCTGTATAGTCCATATTGCTTTGAATTTAGAGGGTTCAATATCTATAATGTCTGGGTTTTTTGCAATTTTCTCTATTCTAAATATGCACTTCTCTTCATTAAGAATGAAAAGAACTATAAACAAACTGCTTACCTGTTGGTATGAGTAAAAAAATTACTTAGTAGCTTATGAGGCTTAAGACATCACATTGGACACTGGCAGCTGGTGTAAAACCCTACCTAAGCTGTGTTCCTGTTTGACCAAGCATTAACTTGGTCCTTTTGGAGGAAGAAAATAATGTGTTCTGTAGGGCTGTTGTCTTCTGTGGATCAGACTGAAAGTGTGATTGCAATCAGTGATAATTTGAGGGAATTTTTGAGAAGTTAACATGACATTTTTCTGTACTCTGACAGGCTGAAGATTATCTCATGCCCATTCATCCATATTCTGCATCTTCACAAAGCAAATGATATAAGTGACTTCATTGCAAATTACAGGGAAATCCACTGAATTTTCTAGACCTATAGAACAGGAGCTCTGGCATGAGTGGGGAACTGATCCCTCTTGTACATTTCTAATTTTATTGACAGTGATTTATTTTCTTATCACCAGAAAAAAAAAATAACTCAAAAAGGAAAAAGGAGGCACATAAAACATATTTTCTCAATCTAACCCTTACAGTTTGATTTTATATTATGAAATACGGTGACATTAAGTAGAATTTAATAGCAGAATCTTACAAGGGGCAGTCTGGCTGCAACACCAAGATATGCAACAAGCAAAAGGCTAAATTGTTGATGCACATTTTAATGGACAGAGATCCACAGCTTTTACTCTTTATCCATGAGTGCTTTATTATTCTATGTAAATATTAATTTAAAAAAGATAGTAGGTGAGCCAGTTCCTACTTTCCTCTAGTTAAAGACTGACACAATAATTAGTTCCATTAGTATGAGCTTTTCAGTGACACTTGAGGAAGTGCTGAATGAAGAAACCTTATGGTCTCAGCATAACTGACTGAAAGAAAGTTTAACCTTCAGGGGTTTTGAAAGGCACTGGCCTAACAGTACCAGAAGCTTAAATTCAGTGTCATTTTTGGGTGGTGGAAAGCATCTATTAATCTCCATCTATTCTGGAATTAAATTATAACTTTTATAGAGCCTGTCTATGTTTCCACAACATCTGAGAAAAAAGCAATCCACAGCTTCATGGAAGAATTATCACACCCATCTTTTGTGAAAGGAGTTGATATTGAGATCTGAGATATGTTTGTTTGGGGAGAGCACAATTATAGGAAGCAAATTCAGAAATGAAACACTAGAACATCTCATTTCACCAGAGAAAACCAAATCAGAGGGGAGCATTTCCAGCACAAGTTCATGCCATTGTTAGCAGAAATAGCCTGTGCATTTTACCAGTCACATATGTGTCATCCATGGGGATTTTTCCAGTTACATGTAGGGGTTTTGCCTCTGTGTCTGTCAGATAAATCAAAGAGGCAAATGAATATGTAGTACTCAGGAACTCTATTATATTATGTCACACCCCCTGGAGGGTTGCAGTTTTGTAATGAAATGAATAAATTACAGGGAAGCAGTTTGATATCCTGAAAGTTCTACCCGCCCTTTAGGACAAGCATGTCAGGATAAATTCCATTTAATTACACTGAGCACAAGCTGAAAAAAAAAAAAAAAAAAGAAAAAAGATAAAAATAAAATTCAAGCATTATCTTTTTTTCTGAGGCTCCATGTGTGTAATAGTGAATTGACCTCATTTACTTCGACATTACTTACATTACTTCATTACAACTCCACAGAAGTGACACTGAAATGGATTTCAGCCAGCAGAAAACTAGAGCAACAGTGTTTAACTGGGCCCACATCTCAATAATTCAAAGTGGGCCATGGACAAAACTAGCTCAATGTTGATTATTATATTAATGTAAACTCCAGCAATTGCTGAGGGTTTTTGCTCCTGCATGTACAGCCCTCTACAGAAACAAAAGCACTCAGCAGTTCCCCATAACTGATAGTTTGAAATTTTGAAACAATTAGCACAGCAGGAGAAGGCACACAGCAACCAAGTGGTTCCCACATGTTCAAATTCCCATAAAGTACACAACACCTATAATTTCCTCTTATTTTTTAACAGTAGTGTTTCAAATCAAATGCCAAGAAAAGATATGGTAGGCCTTGTTTTAATTTAACCCGAGGCTCGCAATGGAGTTACTTCATTGGCTTCACTGAATTTCTTGTTAATTAATATCTGTGTGTAGGAAAAAATGTTTGCTTTTCCAAGTGTGGGCTTGTTCAGAGTTTTATGTCAGGGATGTGAGAAGTTACCTCATACCTCCTTTTCAAACAGTGCTACAGCTGCTGGTAACTTCACAAAGGGACAAAGACAGATACAAGATATATGCTGTAATATAAATTCCTCATAATGCTACAAAATACTAAAACTACACCAGCCAAGTGTGCTATTCTAGACAAAAAAAATTATGCCATGTCATCTTCAGCATCATTTCTGGGCAACATTCCTGTGTAACGTCAAAGACCAGCCATTGATATCTTTATAGCAAACATGAAAATAAAATCAGCTCCCAACAGACTGACGTTTGTAGGAACCTGCCATTCACACCACCCACAGGCAACTAAGGGAAGGATCTTCCAGGCACCTTATATTTAGAGTTAAGCAGTTCCCACTGAAATCAGCACGAGATAACAACTGACTTCAGCAGAAGCCAGTTAAAGCCATCAAGTGTTCTGCTGTCTTTGTACCTTATCCTAATAAAAAAGAGGACTTTGGTGGAAGTTAGTCTTTGCCATGAGGGAAAAAAAGAGGTATTGTAAAACCACTTACATTGCTTACAGGAACTGGGGTGTTTCCACTGGGGAAGAAGGGAACTGAAAAGATCAAGAAAAAATTTTGAATACTGCATCTCTATGGTTTCAGCTTGCCCAGCTTGATTGTAGAGCCACCTTCTGGTTTCAAATAACAATTTCATACTTGCTGACAGTAAGAATGTGTGTGTGTACTTCAGTTATGCGTTTGGAAGTGTTTCAATTCACTGCTTTTAGCCACGTTAGAAAAATGACACAGAAAAGAAACGCTGCAGATTCTGCTTTGTTCTGCATCCAAATAGCCCAGTGACACATTTGGATATCAAACAAACTCTACCTTGGGCTCTCAAGACCATTTATGATTGTATAAGAAACTGAGACTGCAAACATGAACCCAGAGAAGTGGTGAAACCACAGTGATTAGAGCCAATAGAAACAGGATAGGAACAGTTCTGGATAGATCTTGGGAACATTCTCTTTCCACAGTGCACTTCCCTGCTGGTTTGACTTCTAATAATGTTACTTTCTGAAACACAGAACCACCTCATTAATTCCATTTTCTTGATGTCTGACCATTCTCTGGCTTGGGCTGATTGCTGTAAGTTTTAGCTAATACAGCATGACGTTTTGAGCTGATGACAGTGTTAGAGGTGTCTGCCAAATGATTATAGTCCAGAAAGAAAAGGAATCACACAGCATCTCAGGCAGAGCATGGATGTTATAATGTCCTGCTAGTTTGTGACAAGTTTTTCTTCCAGTTGTGTGACTAGGGATGGCTGATCTGATCCCAATGTAGGCCTCGCCTCATGTGTTTCACAGACCAAAGATTACAAAGGCACGGAGTGAGCAGGTTCTCAGTGGCATCATGATGAGACATGGGAGGGAAATACTAGCTAAAAAGAAATTATAGCAAAACTCCTCTTTGTTTTCCACTTTGAAATGAAGAGGCATGAGCAAGAGGTTGATCACCAGCCCAGAACATCAGAGATCCTGTGGCTGTGGCTCACAGGAAGAAACGAGCCCCTCACACTGACAGCTTAATCTGCACCTTCCACATTCCAAATAACTGTTCTAATCACAGATCTCATTTGTCTTGGAGCTCTTCCAGGCTCTAATTTCATTCCCATTAGAGCAATGATGTGAACCTTCATCTGCCACCAACATATCCCACAAGATTCCTTGTCACAGGGCCCTCGAATTCTTTCCCTTTTATTCAGAATGCAACATTATTTATAGAAACTTGAACAAGTCCAACAGAAGCAAGTGCAAGGACAAGATGAACTCTTCAGCCTCTAGACAGAAGATTAGAGCTTTTCTATACATGTATGCCAAGCAATATACAAAACACTTGGCATGGAAGCCTCGTTCTCCCAAATAGAACTTGAAATAGTGGTTAAAGGCATTCATTATTANAAGCAAGTGCAAGGACAAGATGAACTCTTCAGCCTCTAGACAGAAGATTAGAGCTTTTCTATGCATGTGTGCCAAGCAATATACAAAACACTTGGCATGGAAGCCTCTTTCTCCCAAATAGAAATTGAAATTTCAATAGTGGTTAAAGGAATTCATTATTAAAACTAGCATTTTGAAAAGTTCTTTTTTTTTTGTTGGTAAGCTGGCAAAAAAA
>VXBB01005110.1:69366-96476 GCA_013399915.1 Illadopsis cleaveri | reverse complement strand
TTTTTTTTTTTTTTTAAGGGATTATAAAATGCTGTACCACTGAAAGCAAGGGGTTAAAAGACCTGGTCTAACCAAACGGTTTCCCAGAAAGATGAAAAATAAATACCTTGGATAACTTTCTTGTGCAGGAAATCAATGTTAATTCAAGACAAAATAAAATGCCCTTAAGGTTATCCTCGCTCGGGAAAACCTTCCTAAAAAAAAAATCATTGTAAGTTTGCATATAAATTTCAATATTATATTTAATTTAACTTTAAGCTCACATTTCAACTGAAGCATATGTTTAAATGCCTTGTGTCAATAAAGATAGACTTAAATATGTGCTTAAGTGCTTTCCTGAAATAGGATTTATGCCGCAAATTATGCCTTAGATTATTACATTGAAACAAGTTTCTAATTATAATGTATTACCAGTTCTGTTGTCTATTTTCCTGCTCCATTTAATCAGTCTGGAAAGAAAGCTATTGTGGTAATTTCATCTTTTGTTGTAGATGGATGGGAATTAGAACAGAGACCATAAGCAGCTGTACAGTGGGGAAATCAGGATTTGGATCCAGGAGCATTTCCTCTAGGTCTTTCAGATTTTTTTTCACGTCTTGTAATATCTGGTTCCAGCAATTACATAATCAACAAATCATACTACTCAGTTTAGGATGCCATCATCCTCATTCCCTTGTTTTTGGAACAACACTGCAACCCTTATATGATGGTGTTTTCCTCTTTTCCTGCTCCCTTAACGACATTTCTGCCCATAGATCTTTTCCACAATAATACTGGAGCCTTCCTTGTACTTTGGTTTTAACCAGCCAAGTTATTTACACTGAATTGTTAGTGCAAAGAAACAAAAGGAAATTACACTGCACGGATGACAACCTTGAAATTAAGGACTGGGAGTAAACAAAGCCTTCAAATGAAAACCTTAGCCATTTCTCCTCAATGCACAATGCATTAAGGGCACTGGGTAAATACCATCAATCTAATTAGGAAGCATTAACTGATCTTCCTCATTAATCACCTCTTTAGTGATTTTCTATGAAATTAGTATTGAATTTTCTATAAAAGCAGTCTTTTTCTTCAAATTTTTCACACCTGCCTTCACAGTGAGCAAGATGAATCATCTGCTCACATGCCTGTACATCCAAACATATGCACATACCTACTTTTTCACAGCTGAGTAAATCAAAACAGAGAGGTAAAAGGAGATGGATCCTGAGGCTGGCCCCTGTCACAGAAAACATGGCATGACACAGAGCACGTGTCCTTTGCCAAACACAGCCACTGGATTCAAAACCTGGAATGGTTCCCAAAGGAAAAGAAATCAGATTGGAACAAGTCCTTCCCGCAGCTGCCTGAGTCAGAGGAGTGGAGGGGGTGAGGTGTGATTATCTGAGAGATTCATCTGTCTGGATTCGATCTAACATGGCTCCCCATGCTGCACCTCAGAAAGCATTAGGCAGAGGTGAGGCACAAACAAATATGCTCTTACAATTTTAGAAAAAAGCAAGTTCTCTATTCATTTCTGAGTGAAGTTTTTCACTAGTTCTCCTCTGCTGTTGGCAAGTTTTTAAAGCTTACTTCATTATCTATGTTCATGGAATCTTTTTTCAAATCGTACATTCCCAGTTAAACCAGATCCTTTAGGCAAATAAATCCTGTCACAGATTATTGCAGTTCATGTGCTTGTAAAAGTGGCTAAATACCCCAGTAAATCAGATATCAGGATCTGTACATGCCTTTTCTTCTGTCCCTCAGAGTTTCCATATATTGTCTGTAAAAAGCTACTTTGTTTGAACCAGGTCTAGAAATCACTGGATAGAGCTAATCAAAGATTCTGATTAAACAGCAAAATGCATTTTCACCAACTTCTTGTATCAGATGATTGCTATTTACCTCTGAATCTTAAAAAAAGTCTTGTCAGAAAAATATTCAAAAATTTTATTTAACTTTCCTAATTTGACTCATTGCTTTATGTATTTTCTTTCAGGTATCCATCAATGGCATTTTAATAGGAAAACAATAAACCAGGTTTTAACACTACAGTTTAATACACATGATACATCACATGACGTGATTTAACCATAAGTTATTTTTTGTCAATGCTGAGTAGGAATAATCAATATTCATCTTTTTCTTATCTACATAAGCCTCTGTATCTTTGCACCAAACTTCAGTCTAATTGCAGTCAGGCAAATCCCTGTATTTGGACTGACAGAGAAATTCTGTCATTTCAACATTGGTTTCCATCTAGATTGCATGAGAGTTTAAAGGAGAGAATAAAAATTCAGAGAAAGTATTTTATAGAGATGTCAATACAATTTATTAACACTGAGAAGTTCTAGTATGGAACAGCCATTTGCTAGAGGAGTTTAGAAAAATGGCCTTCCTAGTTTGGGAAGGAAGACAAGAACTAACACCAACTCCCATATACTTGATAAAGTGTTTGTTACAGATTAAATTTTGCAGCATCTACAAAATGGTTTAACTGCCTGAACCCAATTATCTTTCTCAGTAGAATGATTTGAGACAGTAACATCATGGAAGGGGCTCCACAGCCCAACAATCCCCATGCAATGCATTTTACATAGTAAAAGGTTCACTCTGCTTGTCCTTGTGCAGCTGGTAGGAGCAGTCAGCACAACTGCAAATGTGTGAAATCCACAAATGCTGAATGAAAAGAATCAACTGGGGCAGTCAGATGGTCAGACACTGGTTTGCCTCTGAGATGAAAACAAAGCCCTCAGAACAAAACTAAAGCCATTCAATCATCCTGGACCAAGTCCTGGAGCATGAAGAGTCCCAAGAGCAATGGCAATGACTGTTTCCTCCTCTCTCTCTTCCCATGGCTCACATGGGCTCTCTCATTAACCGTTGCATATTTTCATTTTCAAGTTGAAATGCTGGAAAAATAGATTTGTGTATACACATACAGAAAATGCAGCTTTAACATACCACTGGGATCCAAAAATACAAGTCTGGAACTGAAGGGGAGTGGCTTCTCTGTCCCTGGGATTTTAGGCTAATGAGAGAAGCTTCAGTGCACTTTATTGTAAGCTGATACCTGACCCAGGAGATTTGAATGAATGATTCAAGGCGGGTCAGACTGGGGGCACTGAACTCTGTGTAATCTGTTGGATAGCAAAATGAACACAAATATGTGGAAACACCATCAATAACTTGCACAAATATATATTTTGCCTTTAATGAAAGAAGTACATACAATAGGTTTAATTTGCTTTTCACTTGAGCCAAATTCATTTGTGCCAACGGCATGGAGAATTGCTTTCATTTAAGTCTTGTTGCTGAAAAAGCACATTCATTTTTTTTCCCAAAAGAAGTTTTTTCACCCCTAACAAGCCAGTAATTTTAGAAAAAACCTGTAGCTTGTCAGTTTGACATGGTTTAATTTGCAACAAACGGTAAACAGAGTATAGAAAATGGAAACTCTAATAGAGACAGGCAGAGACAAACCATATTTTTTTTGTCACTAGAAAAATCTGTGTGGCAAAAAATGAATCACATATATTTGCATTTGTCCCTGTGACATAATGTTAATTACTTATGTGTGAAGCATTCCATTAGAAGGTATGCACCTAAAATAAATAAATGTTAGTTTAGTTAATTGCAGCCTAAATTCTAGTCAGTGACTGAGTATTCAGTACCCATTCATAGATGCTTCCAATTTATGTATTTCAGAAAGCATATTATGATCCCATTTGCTTAAATGTCAAACGACAGAATGATCCTGATAAATACCATTTTAAACCAAGAAATACTCAGAAACCCCCTAAGTGTAGTGCAACAGTCTTTTTGAATCAAAATGCTTAAGTCAATAGGTAGGAGGAAAGCTTCATCTAGTTTAAATTTCCACTGAGGAGCTGGCCCTAAATTTCATTTATCTGTATTAGTGCTTCTTCTTCACCCCAGCATTTATTGTTGCACCCAGTCCTTCCAATTACTCTGTATCAAAAAACACCAGCCATGAGGGAAGTAGTGTACCCATATTCCCTCAAGCAAGAAGTTTGCTGGATGAGGAGCACTCCTGTTTATCCTGAAGTCTTTTAATATTTCCATGTATTTTTAACATTAGCTTTCTGCTTGAGCTTGCTTTGACAAGCATGTAATATGGGTGAGAATGATGTGAATACAATACTTGAGGCCACTGAAAAGCTTGGGAAAAAATTCATACTACCAAAATTATTTCAGTAACAGAGCCACTGATCATGAATACAAATAAACTGTAACAGATCCCCCAGGCAATTGTATGCAGAAGTGTACCTATAAATATTTAGCTATTCATATCCAGCGTATTAAGAATAAAGATCCTGAGCTACAATTGGTCCTAAGATAAAATCATGAAATGGATCCTTGGTTATTTCCAATGCTCAGCCTTAGAAAGAGCTTTGAGTGATATCTCATGATGATACTGAGGCCCCAGAGGGTTTTAAGGATGTGAAGTAGACAAATGTGCTTGTAAGATGTCCAAACAGGTAATGATGACATCTCTTCTAGGACCTCATTCAGAATCTTGTCACACTACTGGGACATACCACAAATATGCATCCAAGCTCTATGCTGTGTATATTCCTTGGTAATCTGGAATGTGGGTTTTGTTTTTCCTTTTGCCTTTGCTTCCTCTGCATTTACCTTCACCAAGAGAGTTTTGTGACATGCAGTTGCTAACTTGCAATAGCCTAGATGTAAACTGTACTGTCATTCATATTTCTCTTACCCCCTCTGTCTCAATTTTACCTGATAACTTTCCCACTGTTGAAAATAAAGCACTTATGGCAAACAGAAATGTAGTTAATTTGGAGAACACAACAGAGTCATTGTTATCCCAATTCTTCAAGTAAATTAACAAGTTTAGGCAAGCTGAATCAGGTAGGGACTCAACACATGGTTAAAGTCTGGTTTAAATAAGTGCTGTGATAACTGTTTTCTAATTGAGACCATTAAGAATAAATAAAACCAAAGGTAATAAATAGGCAAGTGAACACTACTAAGGGACAGCAAGATGAGGACAGACAGAACTTGTTAATAACGTACTGAAAACTGAAGAAATGATGACCTTGAATGGAAACAGTGACTATTGAGTAGAAAACAAAGAAGCAAAGATAAAGGGAAAGTACTTCAGTAAGGTACAAAAAGAACCAAGCTTAAAAACGGACAAAATGCAGAGCAGAATCAAAATCAAACCATACTTTTGTAATTACTGACAGTTTTTCTTTAATCCAACCAATTATCTAAAATGTGATTCAAGCACACTTGACTTCAGTGAATTGCCTTCTATAACACTTTTATGTGTATCATTCTCAAAAGTCAAGTGTGCACTGATTGCACTTCAGACAATCAGTTGCATTTTTAGAACAGTGGAGAGAGGAAAAAAGCCCCACACATTTAAACCATCAATTTAGCATGAAGTTACCTGGAGTCTGGGTGTTCCCCCTGCTCTCCTCTCACCAGGCATTGCCCTGCTCACAGTTGGATGCACCAGGCTGCAGCTCAGGGCAGCCATGTGTGGCACAGGGCTGGGCTGTGGCACAGCCTGGGCTGCTGAGCTGCTGAGCCCGAGGTCAGCTCTTCTGCTGATGGAAGTCAGCGTGAGGAGAGCTGGAAGCAAGAGCTTTTCCCTCAAGAGCTGCTTTTAAGCTACATTGCACCAGCAGTCTGTGTGTGATCCTGACCCAGGGTTGTCACTGCACCTGGCTCCTGGCTAGAGAGGCTGCAGCTCCCACCTGCCAGAGTCACACTTGGTTCCTGGCTCCCTGTCCCTTGTAGAGCAGCCAGCCTTGCTACACTCTGTCAGCAACAGGGAGTTTTGTGAGGTTAACAGCAGACCTGTACACACACATCTTCTGGAGCCCAGGATCTGCCTGAATGCACTGTGTGTCATACTGATGGCCTGCAAAGTTTCCAGGGTGATGTTAGTCTGTAGGTCCTGACTGCCATTAACCCTGGGCTCTTCCTCTTCTGACCTTGCAGGCACAAACAATCACCCTGGTTACTTCAACAAGAGCAACAGCCAGAGTTGCACTCATGAATTCCTCTCCCTTTTTGGCCAGGTCACAAACTGGATGCTTTGTGAGGTGAATACTCATTCAGACAAACTGTTGTTTTGATGCCAATCTTAAAATGTCATCAGAACAAGGCATGAACTTATCATCAGGGAGCTCCATCCAGCCTGGTTCTTTGAGTGCTTGGGCCAGGGCAGAGGCCACGTTTCCTTTGCTGAGAGGGGAACAGGGCACGGAGCCATCCGACTTCTGAGCTGGGGCAGCACTTTCCAATGCACAGCCAGTATGGCATGGGGCGTAAACAGAGTGCAGAAAAAAGTGCTTGTTATAGGATGTGGATAAAAAGCTGACAAAATACAAAAGTCCTTGAGAACAGAAGTCTAAGGATTAAACTGGGAGACACTGGAGCATCTCTGTTGTTATGTCAGCAAGATTTCCTCCACATTCAGAATTTTAGTAAGGAGAACCTGGCAGAACTGCCCATTTCCCTAAAGCCCATCTTTCAGCCGTTGCTGGGAAGCTATTCATGCAAATAGGGCTGTGCTTTCATTCCAGCTGGTTTTGCCTCTGAAGGCGCTGCAGGTGGCGATTCTTTGTGTCCTTTGATGAGAGGACAGACAGTGGCAGGTGTCCTGCGGCTCCCACTCGTAGGGAGAGCACAAACCCGGCGATCAGCCGCGCCTGTTTGCGCAGAGCGTTTGAAGAGCGGCTGCCGGCAGACACGTTTTGATCAGAGACAATGAGGGAGCGCTTCCTAAGGCATTTTTCTTTGGGGATCTGCGAAGGAAATTGTCAAACACAGATGGATTTCCTACAAAGACACTTCTGCTTCTTTTCTCCCTCCCCCATAACTGGCATTCCTACAGGGATGCCCAGGGGTGGGAATGGAGCATGCATGTAATCAGTTCGGTAGATAATCGATAGACGGACGGTATCAGGAAATTAAACTAATATTTCTAGCAAGGCAAATGACAACAGGAATTCAGCATTTGGGTTTGAAAGATTGATGTAAACTTCAATAAGATAACAGCCAGGATTTTTCATAGTGACTTTGCACCCTTTCAAGTTTTGAGGGCCAGATTCCAAAGATATTAAGGCATTTGTTTTTCAAAGAAAAAGAAAATAGAAATCAAATTCCTGTAGATTACCTTCACAAACACATGATAGTATATTAATCTGAAAACAACATCCCAGGGCTGCTGGGACTTTTCCCATAAGTTTCACATGGATGACCTATGGATGCTTGGATGTTTAGCCTTATAAGGCTATGACACATTTTTCTTTCAAGTGACTTTACTTTCTCTTCTGGTTCTGGGGTAAAACATTCCATCATTTTTACTATTTTAGTTTAATTTAGGTCAGAAGCATCTTTCTGGCACCTAATTCTAATTTCAAAATGTCAATGATTTTTTCAGACAGATGGGTTTTTTCATACTGTGATCACCCTTTCTTGGGTGAAATTGTTAACAATATCATCTCTAACAATTAGGAGATTTATATTTATGTCTCTCTGACAGGAAAATCGAACTTCAGGTACTAAGATGGATGTCAAGTTCAAGTGATTATGTTGAGGATTTAATTCACACAAATCTAATCACTCTCTCTAGGTCACTTTTTGAACACTGTGTGCAAAGTCTTGGTTTCAGTGTTACTCACATTTTCTGAATTCTTATAGTTTTGTTCCTGTGCTTGAGATGCATATGAAATCATGTCGCAGGACAAGCATTTTTCAGCCAAAACCCCCCGTAAGCCTAAATATTTGACCAGGAAGGAGAAATTACTTTTCCCCCAAAAAGATAATTTCTTCATTAATAATTCTATATTGAGGAAGTTAGAAATCTTCTTTAATTCTAGCATTCACTAAATTATTTCTGTTGAAGCAAAAATGACAGCTTTGGAAAAATTATAATAGAAGTCTGCTTCTGTGTGGATCTTTCTCTCCCTGAAATGAAAACAATCTAATGTGGGTCAAACTTGGTGTCACAGGGAGACTAAGGGAATGTGTATTTCTGGCTTATTTGAATATTTTTCCATGCAAAATATATGCTTAAATTCCATTAATTCACCCAGTGCTGCTTGTCACAGACCTTGGTGACAAATAGTGCCATAGAGATTTTGGACTTTTAAACAGCAATGCTTTGCTGGTCCAACCTAGAACACTGAGTCTTAGCACACTGGAAAAAAAGGTAAAATAACTCACACTTGATCTTGCAAGCCTACAGCAATGGAAAAAAATCATCCTGAATCAGAGGATGCTCAAGAGTGCCTGAAGCACACTGGGAGGCACAAACCCAATAAAACAAGTGTCTAAAAACAGAATGCTTGAAGCTGTGGAAGGAGGAGATTTGCCTTGCTACCAGATCGTGAAATGTGCTGTGGGTTCCAGTAGCCAAATTTACAGCCCTTTTGGGAAGGGTGAGAGAGCCACAGAGCAATCAGGGCTCAGACCTGCTGGAGAGGACATGAGATCCTATCTACAAACCACATGCAAGTTCTTGCTGATTTTTGTATGTTTACTATGGAAAAGTAGAGAAGAGTTTAGTGACAATAGGTAGGAGTTTAATTCTAGCATACCCTTTCCTATTCCCTCTGCTCTAACAGAGGCTGGTTACTTTCTCTCCTGCAAACACAGCAAGCAGCTTTTTATTTCTCCCCTCTCCTGAGGGGTGAGATATTATCCCCCTCACAGCACTTAGTTGACTGATAATGCAGAAGCTGTATAAAAGCAAGCAGGTGATATGACACATTGAAAACAGGAGTCAAAGAAACACAGATAATATTTTCCAACAGTACCAGTTCAGGATACATTTCATTTTCACATGAATTCCTCCCATTCAGAGCTGAAACTGAGAAAACAATCTGCCAGTAGAGAGGTCCCAGCTGTGTCAAGGTTCAGTAACAACTAGAAGTCATGACAGGCCATGCCTCCACAGATGTGTCTCTGGGGTTTGCAGGACAGAAATGAGATCAGAAAATTATGAAAAGGGCCCACCAGAAACTGCTGCAGTCTGCAAATGCCTCAAGCTTGTTGGGGACAAAGCAGCTCCTGTCACCCATGGCTAGTGTGACTTTGTGCAGCACTTTTTGGTTGCAAATTTTTTATTTATGCATTCATTGGTGTTAAAACAGCAATAGCAGAGCAGAAAGTTTTACTGGTAATGCCAATAGAAATAACATTAAAGTCCCCAAAAGAAAACATTAAACAAGAGCAGTGTTACCAGGTAATATTCAGGCCAATTCACAAACCTTCTCTAATAGTGGAAAAGTGAAAGGTTTGTTGTGAAAAGTCTTTCTACACTGTTGAAAATATCAATACCACATGCTGGGGTCGGAACTCTCCAAGAAACAAATATTGATTTCCCTCTTTTCTGATGTACAAATGGCAGACAATGGCTGTGCGAACTCTGAATCTTTTAATTGTTTTAAGGTTGACAGATTCTGTTAGTATTGAATTTTTATTGTTTCATTGTTCTGTTTTTTGCTGCCATGCCCCCTCCCTTTGAAACCTTTGGGGGGTTACTTTGCTTTTTTTTTCCCTTTCGTGTGTTAGAAAGACAAGCAAAGGAGTAGTTGAAATTATTGTAGTATTCCCTGTACTGCAGTTCACTGTCAGGTCTGATTAATCTAATTTTAGTATTACCATCAGGAACATTGTAGCAATTTCTTGGCAACAGAAGGTGCTAGTGATGATATAACATTCTTATTTTAAAAAACCCAACAGCATACATTCCAGAAAATCATGCTATAAAATAAATGTTTGCTGTATAATAGTGAACTGCAGACATTTCATTTCAGTTCAATTGCTACAAACCGAAATCCTGCTTTAGAATCTGTAATTTCACCAATTTTACAACAAACACGAATGGCAAAATTGAAAGAGAAAGAGGAATACATAAGCACATGTGTTTCTAATGATCCAAATGCTAAGCAAAATTTGGAGCAAAATGAAAAGGATTAGAGCAATTTATTTTTCTTTAAATTTATTTTATGGAATATCCACTATTCTTCAATACTAGGTATATGCCATGTAGAGCTTAAAAAGTAGTTATTCATTGTCCTGAAGGTCACCCAGACACAGTAAGTTCATTTCATTTTCCTGACAAGAGATCCAGGCTTGTTATGTACTCTATGAAACATGACAGCGAGGGACTGTCCCTCCAATCCATTTCAAGCAAATAAGATTTTCCCCTCTGAGGAAGGGGGAGGGAGAGGAGGTGGCTGAATCTGATCCTGCTGTACCTGAGCTCATCCAGGGACAGCAGCTGGATGGAATGCACTGCAGAAGTGTCCAAATGAGTTAGAAATGGGTCAGAGTGTGCCAGCGCCTGAATCCGGCCGTGCCACGCTCACCAGGCTGGGGGCAGCGCAGTGGCAGCAAGTTGGACAAGTCCCAGCCTTGTCCCCAGGGGCTATGCTGACACCCACAGGCTGAAATCCCCTTCTCCCTCAGCCAGAAAGTGTGATCCTGTGCTAAATTTACTGTGATGCCAGTAGCTTATAATATATATTAAGAATAAAATATTTTGATATTTCCTTTAACTGCCATAGTTACTCTCTTTTCATGCAACATCTTTGCTAATCTTATTTTTTTCCTTATGCCACTTTCATCCCAGTTATCTGTGATCCTTTTCATTTTTGATTTATCTGGACACGTCACCTTATATTCTGCATGGATCTGAAAATGTATGTTGTCAGTGACTTTCCTTGTCACAAATTTTTAATTACCGTCTGCCTATCTTATGGCACACAGTAGAGTTGGATCCTTGGAAATCGGAATGCAGCTCCCATTTGGGAATTACACACACACAGACTGACAGGGTGAGACAGGCACCATGCACAGGTTTTTAGCATCTTTCCTAACACTTGTGTTTGTAATGGGATGAGGATGAAGCAGGCAGGTCCTTTCAGAACAGAAAATCTCCCGAAGCACCGTGTTGAGATATGGGCAAACACAGCAATTAAATGGGGTGTCAAGCATGTGTGCTAAGGATAAACAAACAGGCAAAACTAATTAGTTAAAATTTGTCTGGGAATTGGTGAATAATAAGAGCTGTGAATTATGAGACAGCTGTTTTGTGTTGCCAAATTTTCTCCTGTCCTTTTGGCGATGAAAGTTTACGAAGACGCTGAGCTATAGTTTTATAATTTATCCATTATCATGTTTGAGAATGGAAATACTAAAGGAATGTAAAAAACTTTTTTTACTGATGGTAAAGGGCAGTCTTGGGTATATACATATTTCTAGAAACCATTTTAATAATATTATAATTATTAATATAGTATAAATATAGTAATAGAGTTGAGATATGAAGTGGCAGAAAATGTGTTCAATGTTGTTCCTGAAAAGATTATTCTTGTAACCTCTCCAGAGTCAATGAGCCTCTCATTGTTTATTACTCAAGCTGCTGGACCTGCTTGGTTCCATGCTGATGATACTGCAACACACTGAGTATCTTGCCTAAAACACAGACAATTGAGTTTTCTAGCTGCTGGATACTTTGAATTCAGTATTAATATTTTGCCTAAGTGTATTTTGTACTGAAGGAAATTAAGAACATTTTAAATTATCGAACCAATTACAGAGGGATTTCATATTCAAGTGAAATTCAATTTTGGTGTTTAACTTCAGGACACCAAAGATGTAAACCAGTTAAGTTCATTAATAAACTAATGGGAAAAAAATGGGACTGTGACAAAGTTTTTATATAAAGCCATGACCTTGTCTTCAATTCTGAGATATTCTACTTTTTTTTTTTTTTTATTTAAATTTTATGGGTTTTCAGTGAAATATTATTCTAAGTCTGATTTTTAAATGGGAAAAAAAATGTTTTCTGGGAACAAGACCAGTGTCTATGGCTTTTCATTTTGATAAAATTCCTCAAAGTTGGCTGTCAAGTACTAATTGATCTTTTTTTTAAGCCAGCAATTTTTTACTTCATTTTCTCCCTTATTTTGAAAACCCTGAAACTTTAATGTCATTTTCATATAAACTCCTTGCAAAATCATTAGAAATGTGAGATCAATTTGAATGAATTGTTCTAATACGATGCATTAAATAGAAAGAAGTTATGTTAAGAAATTGTGAAAACTTGCATGAATAATTGCAATAATTTTTTCTTGCCAAAGTCTGGGAGAGCTGCCAAGAAAAATTTCTCTCCCTGACAAAAGTTCCTAAGCACTACATTTACAAAAAGTGTAAATATGTAAATATTACTGCCAGGAATAAATCTTAAAAAGAACATATTTATACTGAAAGAAAAGGTTATTATTGAAACTGATTTTGCTCCCCCACCACTGTGATCACCAACCAGTGCTAAGTTTACTGTAACATTTTATAAAGATATGTGTGTGTTCACTCAGAACCAGACAGATTGTATAAGCATAATGGAGGATGAGGAATGACCAACTAAAAGTATTGCTGACTATCACTAACCTGGCCAAAATTCAACATATGACATTTCCACAGGAAGGTAAAGTACAAAGAAAAGTCTGCTAAA
The DNA here is from genome assembly GCA_013399915.1 of Illadopsis cleaveri. Lineage (NCBI taxonomy): Eukaryota > Metazoa > Chordata > Aves > Passeriformes > Timaliidae > Illadopsis > Illadopsis cleaveri. The sequence continues at coordinate 83,965 of VXBB01005110.1, read as the reverse complement.
ATCAAGAACAATAAACAGCCCATCTGAGAAAAACAACAATTTCTAGCCAAACAAGATTCTAATGTGATTATGTCCTAAACACTTATCATCTAAATGATCCTGGAGTAAAAAAATTGCTAAATGCAAACAAGGGATGAAACTGGATAAAGAGAAGTCTGATAGATAGAGGTAGCATCCAGATGTCAGTTTTCATCCTATGTTTAAATATGGATTTGCAGTTCCTAGTATGAGTCCTTGCTGTTCAGTTATAGTTTGCCTTGAGGAGGATGATATCATACACAACAGGTTTGTAGAAATCAGTGCATGTGTAACAATTTGCAGCAGTTAAGGATCTGCTCCTTTATCTTTCAAAAGCACCGACTGCAGAAACCTAATTTACTACTCTTGATGATAGCCAGAAACATCTGACTGATGAAGCTGGAGCTTCCCAGGAGTATTCATGCCTCAGAAGGGAACTGGGATTACAATTGAGATGTGGATAATATCTCCGGTATCACTTGGCAATTTCAGACAACTTACAGTGCATTACCACACTTTCCTGCAATTTGGTGCTGGGATGTCATAAATTACATTGACACACCATTAACATAGGTAAGTAGAGTAAATAATTGATCTCTCCAGAGAAACATTAGAACCCACTGTAATAACAGATCTGCAGCAATCACTATTAGAAACATACAGATCTCAACAGTTTTTCTTTTTTTTCATACCTACAGCTAAGCCCAAATTACTTTCCTTTTAGTGTCTTACTTATGGGCTGCTATTCTTGCACTAATACTAGGATAGGCCTGTAATATGTAAACTGAGAAAAATAACTTCCCAAAATTAGATTGTTAGGTACATCCATATTATTAAAGATATCCATTAAATGTGTGAGTTTTTTCAAAGGAAGGAAAAAAACCTAGATTATTAGTCTGTGCTAATAGCAAATTTTCTGAGTGAAAGGGCACAAATGAACCATTAAAGTGGACAGGAGAACAGGAGAGGGAGAGAGCAGGAAAGAGAGAGAAGATCAGAAGAAAAAAAGAAAAAAAAAAGTGAGAAAATGTGAGAAGATTAGCGAGAAAGCAAGAAGAAGAAAGTAGGAAGCAATTCACTTTGAACATGCAAATAAAAAGAGGAGCACGGGAATTCTAGGCACAGATGGACTCCCATTTTGGAAATTCTGACAGGATTCATAGACTCATGAGAAGATGTTATTCTTCATCAGATGAATGATACTGATGTGACAAGCAATATATACAAAGGTTAGAAGTAATTCTATTAAAAGAAAGGAAGACAGACTGGCCACTGGAAGCTCAACTACAATTTGCATTTATGCTTTTCGTTCCTTGTTAAAAATATGCTGGTGACATGCATGTTTAAAGAACAGAAATTCTTTTCAAACTGGGTTATTAAATCTTCTCTTAGACTCAGCACAAGTGATGAAAGGTAGCCATGTGTTCAGATAGCTGAGGTATGAATCATTTTAGGGCTACTAACTTGTCCCAGATATTCATAAACCATCTGTTAAGTGAAAGAGCATTAGGTATACACCATGCTAATAATTCTTACATTTAATAATTATACTCAGCATGACACATCATTGGGAACAGCAGAAAAGTACTTTTGGATACCCACAAAATCCTCACATAATTTTAAATATAGTAGGTGAGGGTATGTTTGAGTGGGCAGTGATAAGTAAGAGCATCTTTGCACAGAAAGGGAACAGCTTTGAGACCTACCCCTTTTATTTTCTCACAAATACCAAACATCAATTTTATCTTCATTGCTGGTCACAAGATGCTCAGAAATTAATTTTGAATATGAAAATCAGAATGCAAAGAACTCTAATATTTTGACAGGCTCAGTGTGCTTTAATTCCTGATTCGTGTATTGTGCCTTTCTCTCATATATGATAATCCATTATAAATTCTAGTGGACAAATTTCAGATCAGAAATCCTCAGCCTTGACTTAGGCAACAATGCTATGTAACTAATACCCTCAGGGCCACAATATGCTCTCCCCCTGCCTTGACCAGGAGAAATAGTGTTATCTTTATCCTCAGTTTCCTGAAACACTTCAAAAATATTTGTTAACTGTTTAGCTCATGAAGCACAATGGTGACCTGATCCTAGTGAAAATCAGAAGCAGAAATAATAAATTTAAGTATTGCAATCACCATTGGAATGTGTCTGTGTGTTTGAGTTCTATGTCTTTGACTCTCCTAGGCAGAACCTAAGCTGTGACTTGCTGAACTGACCATTCAGTTCAAATTTACCCTACAGTAACCATCATCACCTCACTGTTTTCTACTTTCTTTCTTCTATGTTGCAACACATTTTTGTCTTATATTTCTGAGAGACTTGAATAGCCTTTAGGGAAGCCAAAGGTGTATTTACAATAAAAAGAGCTCTTGATTTGTATCAGTCCAGTAGTTACTATATTGTACTTGTATAGTGAGGTGTGGAGTATAAAACCTTAGCAACCTAATATTTTTTCCTTACTATGACAAAATAAATTGGTTCACTCTCAAAATTTTTTGTTCTGAACTTAGGAAAAAATGAGAATATCCAAAGATGAAGTGAACTTTTCACCCCAGACTTAGCTAAATAGGCAGTTTTAATTCTTCTCCCCCATTCCCCTCTCTTCGCAAAAGTCCAAATAAATGGCTCAGGAATAAATATTAGAAAATGGAAACTTTCAGCCATAAATCACTATTTATATCTTGCTGAGGTCAGGGCTAAGGCACTCATTTCTGAAAAATGTTTGCAATCCCTTGTGACCTCCTGAAGCCGGTGGATCTCAACTACTGCATGCCAGTGAAGATTTGTGACTTCACAAATTCTGTTCTCAGTTCTTTATTCGCCCACTTCATCCCCAAAGCCACTTCCCTGAGGAGTCCCGCTGCTGAATAGCCTCAGTTCTCAGACAGAGAGCGAATTACCCTCACAGGAAACACTCCTTCACTAGGGGTGAAGTCATTCTTAAGCATGATGTTATGGTATGGGAATAATATAGCTGGGAAGAAAGCGAGACAGTGTTGAGGGAAGGCTGCAGGTGGTTACAGCCACCACTCTATGCTTGGAGAGCTGAAGGGTGGAAATGACATCCCATCCTGCCCGTGCTGGGTTATGCTTTTCAGTGGAAGACAAATTAGTCTTTCAGCCCTACCTCTCTTGATCTTAACTGTAAGCTGTAATTTCACAAGACCAAAATCTATATAGGCAAGAACAAAGGACTGGCCTCATTCTGTGTATTTTGTGGAAATTAAATCAGGCAAAGGGCAGTAAAAACAAAATGCAGTTTGACTTTCCTGCTAACACAGGAAGGACTAAGGTTTAATTTTGTTCAGGTGTGAAAGTTTAAGATTTTGCTTACTTTTGTCCCTTTTGTAGCTGTTGTACACAATAGCAAGGTGTTATTTTTATGAAATCCCATAATTCACCAGAATGGTGCCATAAATACTTCTAAAGTATTATTTAATACCAGTTTCACTTTAATGCAATGTTCATTATATAAAATTTAGAATTTATACTTTTATTAATTTGTCCCTTTTAGAGAGGAGAAGGTTTGGAAATCTAAGTATTTTGATAATTAAAAGTGCTACAAACCCAAGAAAATTAAGAACAGTAACTGATAAGTGCTTTGTTGAGAGAAAGATGGAGAAGGACATCATATACAAGAGGAAAAGTTGCATTCTGTGAAATTTACTCTTTTAACATAACATTTCCACTGACTCTGATGGGAATATTCACCTGAAAGGAGTATTGTTGGATACTGACTGATGATCAGTGCTGAGATACAACTTGCTTGCTGTTATGGGCTCGTAACATAAAAGGTGTGTATCACCAACATGGTTAAAGTGCAGATGTGCAGGGTATTTGGAGCAGACTGGTGCCTCCCAGTTTGATGCCTTCTCTGTTCAGTAGGTGGTATAACTGCAATCTGGTGGTATAACTGTCTCCTCCTGCAATTTTTTCCCCTACTCCATGATACTTGAACTGCCCTTCCTAGTGGCACTGTCTCCCAGGAGGAATGGAGAATAATTCTTTAGAGCCATGCACTATGACTAAGCAGCTGGCTTACTGCTTGAAAATGAAATGTCAATCTCTTGAGTCCAGAAAGGGTAAATTTGGTTCCCTTTCTACCTAGAAGCACGAAGATATTGCTTAAAGCCACCTCACATCTCTCTGCTTTGGACTCCAGGCATGAAAATCTGGCAGCTAGAAGGCTTTCATACTCCCTAAATTTTGCTTTTCATTAGATAGTGGATACTTGCTGGAGAAATATGCTATACAGAGGCATTAAATATCCCATCGTGTCCTATACAAATTGGTGTTAATATTTTCTAATCCTAGACTTCCAGCTGGAAGGAACACTTGCAATATCACAGCACATATTGTTAAATACCTTCTCATTTTGCTTATAGAACGTAGGTTTAATGAGAATTTGGACTGTGATCTTTTAATGTGATCACTTAGTTCATTAAAACACTGTTTCACCTACACAAATCTCTTGCTCGTGAAGTTCACAGCAATGAATCAGAGCCCAGCACACATGAGTAACTGCAGAGTGAGACTGAGTTTTCCTCTATCTCTCTGGTGCAGTCTCCCATTGGTTCCTCACGCTGAGGGCTTTTCAGAGACTGCTGTTCTGAAACAATAATGAGAAAATCCATTAAAAAAGATCCATTTTTATTTTTAAAGAATGGGACATAAAGTGATTCATTGCACTATTGCGTGTGAAGTCTGTCATTCTGCTTTAAAGTCCCTGTTCATCCAACCTTGCAAACAACTAACAAAAAATCACTGTATTTGGTTGAAGTTTGATTTACTAAGATTTTCCTACTGCCTAAAAGAGGATAGAAAATAAAAGGATGGGAAAAGAGACATCAAAAGATAAAAAGAGAAAAGTTTTATGAAATGGCACTGGACCCTTCTAGGGCCTTCCAGGAACAGACCACAGTTGATATAATAGTTGAGCATTTGAAAACAAATAGTTCTACAGCCCTGCAAGGATTTCCATAATGGCTTTTCCTTTTTAATTCTTCTTGTTGGTTTTCAGTAGTCTCTCTTGAATTTCTTGTTGTCCCATTAATTCATCCACTTGTTAAATGAAGGACAAGTATCCTAAGAACGTAATGGGGGCAGGACAATTTGTTTATTATTCATATGCACAAATCACCCTGACACTGAAAATATTAAGACTGTTTTTCATCCAATCTTTGTAATCCTGTCTGTCAGGGTCAGTTGCCTGCTTTAACCTCATCTCACACCAGTGGTCCTGGGAAAAACCTGACAGCAAACAGTTGCTAAATTCCTCATTCCTGATCCTCTTTTTCTGCTGGGAGTGTACCAGGGCTAACAGCCTGGAAGGGATCTCCCAGACACACTACTGAAATATGAACATTCACCTGCATGCTTGGATGACAAACCCTAAAAGAAAGTGGGATGCAATCTAGAAGAAAGATCCCAGGTTTAATGCCTGTTGCTTGACTGCTTCACTTGTAGTATATCACCTCAACTTCCATCAAGATTCCATGACTTGATTGAAAATTACCTAGATATTTTCTAATTTTATGGAAGAGTATTTTCTTATGCTAACAGGAAATTCATAGATTTTTAAAAACAATTTTTTACCAATAAAAGTTAGTATTTCTTCCCTTTCAAAACAATAGTTTTGACTAAAAATAAATAGAAAAAACTAATGGGAGTGCTCCTTCATTTCTGGTAAAAGCAAGACAATTTTTAGCAGAAAATCATTGATATTTGAAAGAAAAAAACATATATACACATATGTACAAAATGCATAGAGGTGCAGAAGGATGGTTCTTTCTGTAATAAGATAGCTTTAGCTTGAAAATGTGAGGGGGAAAGTAAACTCCATTTAGCACTTAGAACACGTGCTTTCTTCCCTGACTGTACAACTCCTGACAAAGGCCTCAAGTGCCCAGGGGTAGATTAAGGTGCAGTGAAGGGGCCCTGTACAGGATAAATGCAGCCCATCATATGGCTGTCCAATTTATCACCCAGACAGCACCAAGTAGGGAGAGTTTATAAATTATATTAACCTAATTTAAATCCCTCTATCGAAAATAATTGAACAGGAAAGCTGCTGTTTACAAAATTGTGATCTAGCCATGAAAGCCGTTCTGATATTTTATAGAAGCTGGGTTGTGCCCCCAACATGTGAGATAAGGCACCACTCTGGGTGATTAAATATGACAGAATCCTTCCTGGAGAAATATCAGTTTGTATAAGCTTTTCAAGAAAGTGCTGAATATATTTACCTGGACAGTGTCAGGTTGTGCTGCACCATCATTATAAAATTGACAAGAGAAGTGCAAGAGATAAACAGCAGATGATGGAAAAGGGCAGGAAAAACCAGCAGCCAACAAGACATGAGGAAAAAAAGGAAAGGATTTTGATGGAGAGTCCTCTTTACACTGAGCCACTTTAATGGACACAGCCAGGGAACAAAAGAAATTCTTTTTTATCATAGGATTGTTAAACCTATTCCCCAAAGTCACAGTGCACTGAAAGAAACATTTTAAAATCTGATAATCAGAGGCAGAAAGAACGCAATAACAGAAGAAGGTATGTCCCAGAAAAATGACTTTTACAAAGAAAGCCAGGATCCTGATCTACCCTGCAAATAGAAGTTTCTGATTAAACTGAGCTGGGAGCCTCTGGGAAAAATAAAGGAAAAACTAAATTTTTCAAAATAGCTTAAATAACAATAAATTTTAAAAACCATTTATCCTGAAATAAATGACTAATTTATTCCCAGAATTCTTCATCATTTCTGAATAATATACGTGATGAAGTGTGAGAATGATGCTTGATTAAATGAGGTCCCTGGAGTGCATTAGAGGAGATTTAGTCTGGAAAACAGCATCTGCTGTCTCTTTCTTTCCTTCTCTCAATGCTGTGTTGTTTCCACGTATTACAGCATATTACCCTCTTTCATTTTGAACAGAATAGGACAATATTTATTCAGATTTTTTGTGGTGGCCATACAATGGGTCTTTCGGTGTGAGGGTCTGAAAAATATTGCTGAATACTTTTTTTATTTTTCCTGGCAGGAATAGTAATTACTTTCTCTTAGTCACTCACAGGTCATACAAATCTAAGTCACTATCTGATATAATAAGGCCAGTAAATTTAATTCAATGAGTTTTTTCCAGAACTATTTTTTTGTCATATTTCTGTTCTTACCTATGCATCCAGTGTTGAGGATCATGGTTTTGGCATAGCACTCATGAGAGCTAAAGAGATATGCCAGTAATCAACGGCTGGATGTGGCACCAGTGCTATCCTTTGCCATTGCCACCAGTTTGGTAATGATGAAAGGCCTGTGCATTGTCCAATACAGCTGTGCTGGGCATATCCAGCTCTAGAAGCTGAGGACAAGCAGAGACAGCTCATTTACAAGGCTGCCTAAAAGGCCAGGTTATTGGAGCCCAGATGTAAACACTCAGAGTCAGTTTTGAAACCTTTGTACAGACCCCAGATGTCCTTTAAAACACCCAATCTGGCAGTAGCCCTCAGCAGCATCCCAGCTCACATCTGAGCGGGATTTTCATCCCACTTTCTCCTGCTGTACTCACACCATCTGCCTGCCAGCCACAGTGATATGGGAACACTCAGTACCTGCCATGCCAGTAACTTGGGGAAAAGATTCTGTTGCAACAGTGTACTTACTCAGCATCAGAAATCAATGCCAAAACATGACTGCTATGTAGGTGGCCAGATGCTTGTCCACAAATATCTTCAGACTAATAATGGGTCCAGTGGGTGGATTTGGTTTGTTGGGTTGTTATTTTTTTCTACTTGAAAGCTTTGCTGTTCAAACACGTTCCACTATGCTCTGTTTCTTCATTAGCACACATTCCTTCCCTAGCATGTGCTACATTTGATTAGAAAGACAGCCATTTTTACAAGAAGATATTATGTCAATATTAACTGGCGACGGATAATATCGAAGATAAAACTGCCGTCGAGTTATTAAGAGACTGTAATTTGCTTGAACGTTCTCATGAAATTATAAAATTGGGTATCATATCTATATCTGATTATGAAGAGCAACATATCTCTGAGTTAATAATTGCAATCTTGTTTTTACTTGTTGACAGTCTATGACTAATTGCTGTCTGAAGAGAATTTAAACAGATCAATTCAAAAATCAGCCATCTAAAGAAAGGTAACATGTTTAACACATCTTCAGTTGGGACTGCAAAGTTCCTATATTTTGTTTGGATATCTCTATTATATGGTAGCTCCTTAAGAGACTAAAAACCAAAGTGCATTAACTAAAAAGAAGTAATTTGATAACTTAAATGTTTTAGTTCTTTGGGTTTTGTAATGCTGTTAATTTACCTGTATTTAGAGCAAAGCAGAGAGTTAGAAGGATTTCTGATACCTAAACTGAGATCTTTCACTATCTAACCATGAGCCACAAACTGCTGATAATTGATCTCTGCCCAGTGTCAGTCTGATCTGTAGAGGACTCCATCAGTGCAGGCAGCTTGGGGTGCAGCTGCAGGGAGAGCTGCAGCTGAGCTCTGGTAGGAGCTGGAGACAAAAGGTCATGAACTGATGGCTCTTTGCACAAGCAAAGGCACAAGGACCTCTATCACAGGTGCTCAAAGTGTGACCTGGATGCAAAGTGGGTCCTGGATGCTCAGATAGGAAAGTTTCATTAATAGTTTCTTAAAACTCTGGATCACCTCTGTCTGATCTGGTCCCATCTCTTTTAGAGCTGGAATGCATTGGGCCTTCTCTTAGGGTGAATGTTCCAGTTCNCTGGATCACCTCTGTCTGATCTGGGCCTTCTTTTAGGGTGAATGTTCCAGTTGTGTTTCAGCTGAGAGGAACCTGGGTCACATGCAATGTTCTGTGATGTGGACCTGGGAACAGTAAGTGTGGGTGATGCAGAGGTTTGCTCCAAAAGCAGGACCATCAACTGTTAAGTCAGAAATGAAATGCCCTCATGGTGTTGAACTGGGCTTAGAAGCAGCAATACTAAAGCCTGTCTGGTTAGTTGGGTAAACAGGAACCACAGAACCCTCTCTTAAACCTCTTACCATTCATCTTTCAGAAGTAATATCTCCATTTAAATAGGGATCTTTACCACATCAGAAAGCTGTTACTTTTAATTTGGAAAGTCATTTTAAACTGAATCTTCTAAGCTGTTTTTCAAACAGGCATGACCACTGTTTCTGAAAGTCTCAAACATCATGTGAAAGATAAAGCAAGGCTACATAATTTTTCTTCCTATTAACTTCATCTTCATTGAAATTCTTTTAAGTATAATACTCAAGCTGCAGCTAATAGCTGAAATATAGTAAGCAAGCATACCACGCACTTTAGACAAATTTGGTTCTGCCTGAAAAGGATTCCCTGTTTGATAATGTACCTTACTGGGTGAGAAAAGTGTTCTTTTATATTTATCCAATGTTGCAGGCTCTGTTCAAAAGGTGGGGAAAATCCTAATTCTCAGTTCTTGTTGCATTGCTGTTTGTGGTTGCAAAGACTCATACATAAGTGACCTGATACAGAACCAATAAACACAGATATGTGCAAACAGTAAAAGCAGCACAGTGAAATATAGTTATTTTCCCATTATTCTTCATTTTGATTAAAAATTCTAGAATCTAAGAACTTGAGAAGATGCCCAACAGGATGGCCTGCATTCTGAAGAGTACTGCAGAAGGTCTGGGGAAGTGAGCCTTGCCTGCCTCGGCAGTGCTGAGACACAGCTGGAGTGCTGCACCCAGTTATCAGCTCCCAGCTACAGGGGAGAAAAGGACATGGCTGAAACAAGCCAGCAAAGGGCTGCAAAGATATTGAAATGATTGAAACATCTGACAAATGAGCAAAGGCTGAGAAAGCTGGGACTGATCAGCCTTGAGAAGAAAAGGTTTGGGGTAATCTCAATGTGCATAAATAACAGTACAACAGGAAAAGGAGCACAAAACTAAGCATTTCAAACTCTATTTAAAAAAATAGATTTTGACCGTGTGATCAAATAATAGCGCAGCTTGCCCAGAAATGCTGGGGTCCCCATCTTTGGAGGTATTCAAAACCCATCTGGACACAGTCCTGGGTAACCCCTGCTCAGAGCAGGGGGACTAGAGCACGTCCAAAGACTCCTGCCAATATCAACATCCCATAAATCCATGAAAGTTAGCACTAGAGACTGACCCTGAATTTCCTGCTTGTAACATTTCAGCAATCGGGCAAGGCCCTTCTATTCTAACACTTTCAATCATAATATCAGATTCATTCCTCTGGTATCATTGAGGTTTAGTAGCAGATTTATTTTAAACATTTTGCCAGGAAACATTAAATATATTTAAATAAATGTCTAATCTCTTCAAATTAACAATAAGGGCTTAATATGAGAGAGATTGGAAAGGATTTAGTAAATTAGTGTACAAAGTGACAGGTTAATTGCTTGCAGATCATTAAGCAACACATTTATTCAGCAACCAATAATTTAACCAATGAATTCAGCCTGTTAACAAGGGAAAAATATTTTTTTAGGCATTTGGTCATATTTTGAAGAATAAATTTATTTAGTGAACTTTTCCACCAGCAGTTTGTTTTCAGCTCTCATTCAATATTTATTACTCACAACTCAAGCAAGGTGATGGGTCCCTGTAATTGCATTTTAACTATCTATTTCTTCAGGTGCAACCTGTGACCTCAGCTGTTTTCTCTTGTGGGGAGGTGGGGGCTTTCTTTGGACTTTGTTTGTTTCTCCCCACTTCTCTATAGGTAGGTCAAAGAACCATGAAGATAAAGTACATATCAATATGCAGCTGATGAACTATCTTAAAAATAATTCTGGAAAACAGTCCAAGTAATTCTCCTCTAATGAAAAAGGATTCTTTGAAACACTGAAGTGAAAAGGTCTGCAAACCTGGGAAGCCCCCAGGGCTTCAGCCTGAGGGGGGCTTCATAATGTAACATTCAACCCCCAATATTATTCACACTTTAAAAATATATTTACTGATTCCATGCATATTTAATACCCATGAAAGTAATGGAGATAAATGCATACCATTATTAGCAGACACTATTTCAGTTCATTTATTCCCTTTCCCACCACTTCTACTGAAAGCACAAGAAAATAGAAATGAGCATTCAATCTCTAGAAGAGAAAAAGAGTTGAGACATGTATGGGCAAAATTCAAGCTTAGGCAGGCAGATCTTTCCGAAGGGCTCTGACTAACCTGGGAGAGAAACACCACCCACACCAAGTACCCTGCAGGGTCATAATAGGAAAGGGAGGGTTCTTCCAGCTCTTGCATGATACAAGATACAAGGGCTTCTCTTGGGGGCCAAGGAACACAAGAAAAGAATATAATGACTATACTGGGAACACATTCATTTCATGTGTCAAAGCAGGCAACCAAAGACCTCTTATCCTCTCTTCCCAAGATACCGTGATAAATCTTAGTGGATTTCTTAGAACACAAAGAGGCCAAGCATACAGCAGCTTTTAAAGGAAAGGATAGGAAAAAATACCAATGCTTTAATGTCATTGGCAAAGCTCAAGATGCTACATATTCCACTGAGAAGTGTTGGGGTTTTTTTAGACATTTAAGCTCTTAACAAAACTTGTGGAAATCCATTTGCTCCCCACGTATACATAATCCCACAATTTCAATAAATATTGATGTTTGTTTGGGTATCTATTGAGATTAATTGAGTCAAGAACTAAGTATTGACCAAAACAAAGAGAAGGTCAATACTTACATTGAAGGAAAATATACATTCATCTCTGCTGAAAACATGAAGCCCAGAGGCCAAATATTTGCCCTAATTTATTTTTCCTTTGTGACTCCTGGAGATTCCACTAATGAAACTGAGCATTTAAAAAAACCCAGGACTCATGTAGTTCATATAATTAGTTCCCACCCTAGTGTTACATATGATCTCAGTGTTAAAAATTATCTTGAAAATTCTACAAATGAGAAGGACAAGTCCAGGAATAAAATAAAGACATGCTCCCTCCTGCTATGTAGAGCCTCTTTTTCAGTGAAGCATGTTGTTGAAGAGATTATCCATGATTAAGTCTCCAACAGATACATTGTGTAAAATGGATTGGATGACCTATAGATATCCCTTCCAATTTATATTACTCTACAAGTCCATAAAGAATGCCATGACAAAAATCCCATATTGTTAGACACTCATAAGCAGTGTCCAACAGCTGAGTAAAGACTCATTCAGTGGCTCCACAACAAGAGCTAATTTAAATTAGAACAAAATGCAATAGATTTTTTCTTTTTCTTTTTTCCTTTTGCATAATCATAACTTCAAATTCTTCCTGTATTGAAAACCTTTTCTAGATAGGAACAGAAGTCTCATTTGGTGTAGAACAAATACTGTACTTACTGATATCTGAGTCACAGAGTAGTCTGAGTTGGAAGGGACCCAGAAAGATCATTGAGTCCAACTTGTGTCGTTATTTTCCTTGCAATTTAATCTGACCTAAATATGTAGTCTACAATGACAAAGACATTACAAGTGAGCAATAGGTGACATTTTTATCACATCTGATATGAAACATTTTATCATAATCTGTTCTGGGTACTACATAAATTAAATACGCATTCGTTTAGCATATTGCATTGGCAAAACCTCATATGGTGTGTTCAAAAGGCAACCTTTAACATATCAATATGCCTAAAATGCATTTCCTAGGGAGATAATCTTGGCTGAAAAGAAGTAGACGCTGCATAGTAGGGGAAAACAGGCTAGAGTTTTTCAGAAATTTTTTAATTTAATTCATTAGAAATGAAAGTGTTCATACACTATTAGACTGCTGCAGCAGTGGAAAAAACATGTAGCTTTTAATGAAAATGCTAATATAATAGGAAAAACCTAATTTATACAGAATAAAGAAGATTAAACCCCTGGCTTTTGATACATGATTTGATTGTGGTCTTAGTATGAACGTAAGGATGTCTTATGCAAAGGATTCAATTTCAGATAACAGGCTTTATTTTCAACTTTGTGCAATGAAAAAACATGTCAGCTTCTTTGTTTTAATATTTACATTTTGGTCGTGGGTGGTGGTGATACTGTCTTGGGCAAAGCCTACTGCAGCATTATTTCTCAGGGGAGAAAGAAAAAGGGGTCTAAACAATCTCACACAATGTCTACAGAAATCTCATCTACTAAGCTTTTTCTCCCTCTTTGTTTCACTAAAAAATCACTTACATATTTCATCTGGATTATGGCTAGAGTTCCATCTCTACATGGGGAAAGAGGAAAAGGACTGCAAAGATTGACATTTTAATTTCTATCTGTCAAGAATGAAATCTTTGAATGAGCACACACACTAACAGGACTGGGAGAACCCAACTGAGATCATCACACCAAAGTAAAGTGAGGAAACGGGAACTAGAAAAAGTCTTTAGTCATCCACACTGAGAAAACAATTTTAATCAGTTTAGCTGAGCATCTTATTTTTGCCTAAAATTAGTACATTCAAAAGCATATGAGAACAAAATAAATTGCTGTAACTTAATGCTGATCATACCAGAATCACGGCTGCTTCTCAATAGCAGATAAACTTTTTCTCCATAGATCTCTAAGAACTCTCCTCAAAGATACTTTTAAAAAAAAGGTGTTTATTCACAAGGTCAAGCCATAAGTTAAGGTGAGACATCTTGCTGTTTTTACCTGGAGTGAGAAGGTATATTTAGACTGTAATTCGAGTATCCAGAATCTCTGTCTCTCTTATGACTGTAGAAAAAGAATGAGGTTATTAACATCCATATGCCAGTAGCATCTTTTATCAACACCTGTCTCTCTTTGGGGATTTGTTGAACTCTTAATAAAATGTACTTCTCACTTGAAGAGGTTTTTTGGTTTTTTTTTTTACAATAAAAGCAGGATAAAAATAAAATCATGATTTTTTTTATTTCATAAAAACTGAAGAAAAAGGAAAAACTACCACTGGCCTTTTTAGAAACTGATTGGGTAAAATGTGGAGAAAAAAAGTGGTGAGAAGTGTTTGCTGGAAGTGCTAAGAAAATAGCAAGGGAATTTTGGTTATGGAATTAATCATGAAAGTGCACTATAATGCAGTAATCAGACTTCTTAAAAGCCTAACTAATTCAGAGTGCTTAGTCCATTAAAAAATGCTAAAAAACTCTAGATTTTGAGATTTACTGGGTAGCATCCCAAATTATACCTATCATTGTGATTAAGCATGATGATTTAAAAACCAAAAAACCACAATTGCCCTGTCTCATGACAGTAGTACTTGTGAGCCAATAACTAGCTCCAAATAGTCTGGCTCTAAGTATGACATAGTTCCATCATATCTCCTGAACAGGTGGAATGAGTAAAAAAACCTTGTGCATAGAGACATTAGGCTAAGATATGCTTTATACATTTCATGTACAAGCAAGCATATGAAATAATTTTAAAATAATTTAGGATTACCAGTGTCAGCAATGAGTTGATGAGAAATGTCTTATGGCAGGGATATTCAAGAAAGTCCCATTTTGATACATCTGTTGCTTACATCTCACTTCAACAAATGCTTTATAGAAAACTTGGCAAAGGGAAGAAATCCTTAAACATAGTAATA
>VXBB01005110.1:0-69255 GCA_013399915.1 Illadopsis cleaveri | reverse complement strand
TTTTTTTATTTCATAAAAACTGAAGAAAAAGGAAAAACTACCACTGGCCTTTTTAGAAACTGATTGGGTAAAATGTGGAGAAAAAAAGTGGTGAGAAGTGTTTGCTGGAAGTGCTAAGAAAATAACAAGGGAATTTTGGTGCTGGAATTAATCATGAAAGTGCCCTATAACACAGTAATCAGACTTCTTAAAAACCTAACTATTCAGAGTGCTTAGTCCATTAAAAAATGCTAAAAAACTCTAGATTTTGAGATTTACTGGGTAGCAGCCCAAATTATACCTGTCATTGTGATTAAGTATGATGATTTAAAATCCAAAAAAAAAAAAAATTTGCCCTGTCTCATGAAAGTAATACTTGTGAGCCAATAACTAGCTCCAAATAGTCTGGCTCTAAGTTTGACATAGTTCCATCATATCTCCTGAACAGGTGGAATGAGTAAAAAAACCTTGTGCATAGAGACATTAGGCTAAGATATGCTTTATACATTTCATGTACAAGCAAGCATATGAAATAATTTTAAAATAATTTAGGATTACCAGTGTCAGCAATGAGTTGATGAGAAATGTCTTATGGCAGGGATATTCAAGAAAGTCCCATTTTGATACATCTGTTGCTTACATCTCACTTCAACAAATGCTTTATAGAAAACTTGGCAAAGGGAAGAAATCCTTAAACATAGTAATAGTCGATCTAGCATGTTTTGATTACTCACAATCTGTAACAAGTACTAGGAACAACAAAACTTAATTGTAGATGCTGTGAAAACACCCCTTTCCTCACCTTAAGTCTGAAGATTTCTGGAAGTACAGTCAGTGCTTTTTAAAGAGAAGTTGCTGCAATTTTGATTCTTTAAGGATAAGAAAAGTGCTCAAGCCAGTTATTTCTGGAAGAGTTAGTAATTACATAAGGCAGCAATATAATCATAAATATATTGCTGTATATTCTTGCATAAAATTATGTTACTTATTCTACATTTATAAATCAAGTGCAGTCTACCTGTGAACTATTTCAACGGTGGGAAATAGGAGAGATTTTGTATTAGTCTTTTTGAAAATTTTAGTGATTTGCTTATACTCAGTTAAGCTGGAAATTTAGTGATTTGTTGAAGTTGCTTATTGATGAAGACATGAACAGACAGACAGTCATTCCCCCAAAATGCGAAGTTTCCAAATCTTTTGCTAAATTGTATTTCTGATTATCAGAGGAGAGAAAGGAGTTATGGCCATGGCTCCAGCTCTGTAATCATAAAGTCGATTTTAACTGAATGGGAGTGTAAGTGAACAGTCCAGGACTCTTGCTGTAACTGGCAGAAGTGCTGAAAGGAGACTCCCTCTACCAAGGGCCACCAGGCTTCAGTACTTTATTGAAATTGGCAGAGCTCCACTGACCTCTCTTTGTAGACAAATGTAATTTCAACACAGTGGATGGAAAAGTGTCTGCATAAAACTCTTCTGTGAAACAGCCTTAAAGAAAAGACCTATTATTTCTTGGACGAATATGAATAACTCCCACTGTTTTTTCAAGTAAACAGAACCTTTAAAATTTTGCAGCCCTTTAGATAAATCCTTCATCTCACAAAAGTGGATAAGCCATATACTGCATTAAGGGGTTTAAGATCTTCAAATTAAGATAATCTAATCATCACTCACGGTTCATTTAGTCCTTGATATTTACTCCAGTAACATTAATGAGGATGGTAACTCCCTAAAATATCACAAAGTGCTTAGTCAGCTAATCAGTTGCATCACTTGTAGGGTAAGTGTTACAAGATGTCCAAAAATCCCAGAATTTTGTTATTATTGCTGCAAGCAGCTGCACAGTTTGGCAGATCTATGTGGTGGCTTGCAAACAAATTTACAAATAAAGCTTCATAAAGCAATTAACATTCTTCAGGTAGGTCTCTGCCAGCCCCTGCATCTCAAATCACAATGGTGTCTCAGGGTAGGAAATCAAGCCTGAAGTGACAGAAGTATGTGGACTGAAGGTAACTTAGTAGTAGTTTATCTTCTCTACAGTCTTTGAGAGAGAGATATTGAATAATTGAGAGCAGAAACCTAATTTAGCTGCTCTGAGCAGCCCTGCACAGCAGTGCATGCTCCCAAGGTCAGGGTAGATTTTCCCAAGTATCTCACTTTAGCACATCTCTCAATCTCACTTGCAGCAGCAGAGGGATACTAATCAAACAGATTTAGTCCTGTTCTCTGGATTCACATTCTGTCTTTACACTTAGTACAGCTTCATCATGTGTATCATTCTAGAATACATATCAAGCATGACCAAGGTATAGTCACATTGACAAAATGAACACTCCATACATCTCGGAGGAGATGAGCCACGTATTTCCCCCATTAGGATTTAAGTGATCCAAAATCCACCTTCTACACAAAATAACACACACAACTCAGTCTCTGTGAATGTCCAGTAATATACATCTCAGTCAAAAGGGCAACCATACAAAAATGGACTGTCAGGGTGGAGTTTCAGCATTCCTCACAAGGAAGGACTTCTTTTCCTTAGGTTAAAAGTGTTCATGGAGCTGCTGTAGTAAAGTTTATGGAATTACACCAGAGAAATTAATTTGGTCTTCATTGCTCAGAGTGTAAACAATGGCATTATTATTTTGCTCAGACCTTTCTGGTCTTAATGAACTGATCAGATTATTCTATTCAGAGGTTTCACAATGATGAGGATCATTATGTATTGTCAAAAGATTCAGCACATAACATTCATAACAGTGAAGCTTTGCAGGAGCATTCTAATGTTAAAGGTTGATAAATTAAGCAGCCTTGGAATTCTCATTAAGTTTGTCAGGCTCAATTGTCAGGTATTTTGCCTTAGCTAATGGCTTGGGTGACCAACAGTCATTCACAACTGAGGCCATGGTTATCTTATTAAGGTAACTGAATTAAGTGTTCAGAAAGGTGCCAAGCAGTTAAAAGCCGTTACAGTTTGAAGCAGGCTGCTCCAGAGTACAGAACATAAATACTTCTAAAAGAAAGTTTCTTCCATCTACTTATAAAGAGAAAGACACATGGAAGTGAAAAAAATTCNTCCATTAAAAAATGCTAAAAAACTCTAGATTTTGAGATTTACTGGGTAGCATCCCAAATTATACCTATCATTGTGATTAAGCATGATGATTTAAAAACCAAAAAACCACAATTGCCCTGTCTCATGACAGTAGTACTTGTGAGCCAATAACTAGCTCCAAATAGTCTGGCTCTAAGTTTGACATAGTTCCATCATATCTCCTGAACAGGTGGAATGAGTAAAAAAACCTTGTGCATAGAGACATTAGGCTAAGATATGCTTTATACATTTCATGTACAAGCAAGCATATGAAATAATTTTAAAATAATTTAGGATTACCAGTGTCAGCAATGAGTTGATGAGAAATGTCTTATGGCAGGGATATTCAAGAAAGTCCCATTTTGATACATCTGTTGCTTATATCTCACTTCAACAAATGCTTTATAGAAAACTTGGCAAAGGGAAGAAATCCTTAAACATAGTAATAGTCAATCTAGCATGTTTTGGTTACTCACAATCTGTAACAAGTACTAGGAACAACAAAACTTAATTGTAGATGCTGTGAAAACACCCCTTTCCTCACCTTAAGTCTGAAGATTTCTGGAAGTACAGTCAGTGCTTTTTAAAGAGAAGTTGCTGCAATTTTGATTCTTTAAGGATAAGAAAAGTGCTCAAGCCAGTTATTTCTGGAAGAGTTAGTAATTACATAAGGCAGCAATATAATCATAAATATATTGCTGTATATTCTTGCATAAAATTATGTTACTTATTCTACATTTATAAATCAAGTGCAGTCTACCTGTGAACTATTTCAACGGTGGGAAATAGGAGAGATTTTGTATTAGTCTTTTTGAAAATTTTAGTGATTTGCTTATACTCAGTTAAGCTGGAAATTTAGTGATTTGGTGAAGTTGCTTATTGATGAAGACATGAACAGACAGACAGTCATTCCCCCAAAATGCGAAGTTTCCAAATCTTTTGCTAAATTGTATTTCTGATTATCAGAGGAGAGAAAGGAGTTATGGCCATGGCTCCAGCTCTGTAATCATAAAGTCGATTTTAACTGAATGGGAGTGTAAGTGAACAGTCCAGGACTCTTGCTGTAACTGGCAGAAGTGCTGAAAGGAGACTCCCTCTACCAAGGGCCACCAGGCTTCAGTACTTTATTGAAATTGGCAGAGCTCCACTGACCTCTCTTTGTAGACAAATGTAATTTCAACACAGTGGATGGAAAAGTGTCTGCATAAAACTCTTCTGTGAAACAGCCTTAAAGAAAAGACCTATTATTTCTTGGACGAATATGAATAACTCCCACTATTTTTTCAAGTAAACAGAACCTTTAAAATTCTGCAGCCCTTTAGATAAATCCTTCATCTCATAAAAGTGGATAAGCCATATACTGCATTAAGGGGTTTAAGATCTTCAAATTAAGATAATCTAATCATCACTCACGGTTCATTTAGTCCTTGATATTTACTCCAGTAACATTAATGAGGATGGTAACTCCCTAAAATATCACAAAGTGCTTAGTCAGCTATTCAGTTGCATCACTTGTAGGGTAAGTGTTACAAGATGTCCAAAAATCCCAGAATTTTGTTATTATTGCTGCAAGCAGCTGCACAGTTTGGCAGATCTATGTGGTGGCTTGCAAACAAATTTACAAATAAAGCTTCATAAAGCAATTAACATTCTTCAGGTAGGTCTCTGCCAGCCCCTGCATCTCAAATCACAATGGTGTCTCAGGGTAGGAAATCAAGCCTGAAGTGACAGAAGTATGTGGACTGAAGGTAACTTAGTAGTAGTTTATCTTCTCTACAGTCTTTGAGAGAGAGATATTGAATAATTGAGAGCAGAAACCTAATTTAGCTGCTCTGAGCAGCCCTGCACAGCAGTGCATGCTCCCAAGGTCAGGGTAGATTTTCCCAAGTATCTCACTTTAGCACATCTCTCAATCTCACTTGCAGCAGCAGAGGGATACTAATCAAACAGATTTAGTCCTGTTCTCTGGATTCACATTCTGTCTTTACACTTAGTACAGCTTCATCATGTGTATCATTCTAGAATACATATCAAGCATGACCAAGGTATAGTCACATTCACAAAATGATCACTCCATACATCTTGGAGGAGATGAGCCACGTATTTCCCCCATTAGGATTTAAGTGATCCAAAATCCACCTTCTACACAAAATAACACACACAACTCAGTCTCTGTGAATGTCCAGTAATATACATCTCAGTCAAAAGGGCAACCATACAAAAATGGACTGTCAGGGTGGAGTTTCAGCATTCCTCACAAGGAAGGACTTCTTTTCCTTAGGTTAAAAGTGTTCATGGAGCTGCTGTAGTAAAGTTTATGGAATTACACCAGAGAAATTAATTTGGTCTTCATTGCTCAGAGTGTAAACAATGGCATTATTATTTTGCTCAGACCTTTCTGGTCTTAATGAACTGATCAGATTATTCTATTCAGAGGTTTCACAATGATGAGGATCATTATGTATTGTCAAAAGATTCAGCACATAACATTCATAACAGTGAAGCTTTGCAGGAGCATTCTAATGTTAAAGGTTGATAAATTAAGCAGCCTTGGAATTCTCATTAAGTTTGTCAGGCTCAATTGTCAGGTATTTTGCCTTAGCTAATGGCTTGGGTGACCAACAGTCATTCACAACTGAGGCCATGGTTATCTTATTAAGGTAACTGAATTAAGTGTTCAGAAAGGTGCCAAGCAGTTAAAAGCCGTTACAGTTTGAAGCAGGCTGCTCCAGAGTACAGAACATAAATACTTCTAAAAGAAAGTTTCTTCCATCTACTTATAAAGAGAAAGACACATGGAAGTGAAAAAAATTCTTATTTCTTATGATTAATATTTCCTATGATTAGTACAAAGATGAACTTAATTCATTCTTGATCTAAGTGTGATTCATGCTGCTTATCTTCTCCTGCTTTCTGATACTGAACCCAGACCTAAAAACTCCTTACTGATTAATCATTCCTGGTAAATGATAAGCATCACCACACACCATCTGCATTTCCCTTTTTTCATGCAAAGCCAATCATCCTTCATGTCTGCTTTTAATGCTTTCCCTTAATTTTTATTTTGATCCTAACCCCCACCTCTTTTGAAAAGGTATTTGCAATTCACAATTCCCATTTCCATACACAACAGAAGTAATTAAAATAGTAAAGGTATAGAAAGAGCCATGACAGTATTGCTGCTCTCTGGTCTCCTTAGAAAAGCCCTAAACCACCTCCCAGGCCTACTAAGCCTCCTCCAGGACATCCAGTCTGGTTTTATCAAGAACAGTTAAGAGACTGATAATTTATCTTTAACCCTCACTGTTAATGAAGCTGAAGGGAGATTCCTATTATTCATAATTATTTATCTGTGCACCATCACAATTTTAAGTGTCATAAGCCTCTCTCACTGTGTTTAATGATACTACTAACAATTTGAAACAGGTACTATTATAACTCATATTCATGGATGCTGAAAGCCATTTTACCATTCTAAGTGACAATCCTTTAAGAACCCGTCTACGAAAATACAAGTAACATTTTTTAAGGTGTGCACAAAATGAGGAAAAGAAAGTGCAGCAGCATTCATGACGAGTTTGGTTTTTATTCTCCTATGAATATGACTTTTCCCTGTAGGAACTAAATTAAGACAAGAAGCCAGTTGCGGAAGAGTGCAAATCATCAAATGTCAGACTAACCTGAGTTCTTTAATTACACACATTCACCACCACACACTTAAAGATGCAAGGACTTCCTTTTGCTACAGTAATTTTATTTTAACTTTTACTCTGAAACTAATAAAACCAATTGTTCTCTTTATGTTTTTGGTGGATTGACAGTGTGCACATAAGGTACAGTACCTTTTTCATGCAAATTCTGTGATTATTCTTCTGTGTCACGTTTCAACAATTGAAATGAACCCTCTCCTTCCTTATTCCTCCATTACAGCCCTATACTGCATACTGACACTCCACAACACTAAAAAAATCACCCCACAACACATATAAAAATATTTTAAATACTGGTCTTCATCACACGAGTGAAAACAGAAGGGAATTTTCTTTCAAAATTTTTCTACATAGATTTCAAATCTCCCTGGGCAGGTCTGACCTTCCTCCTAGTATTGTTTGTGCTCTGCCTTAAAGGTCCCACAACATGTGCTTTGGAACTGGGGTGTGTTGAGACACTTGGATGTATTTTCTGTGCACTCCAGGACTGTTTAGTTAGTGCAGTGATTCAAGGAACCATGACAATTTTGCAACAGATGTAGCCTGTAAGTGTATTAATATTCAGATGAATAAACAAGAGTCCCTTCCTTACAGCTTTTCTCAAGAACAGTCCTTCTGTGTGATGGTGTGGAGACACACTCTGGCTCTGAACTATAATCAAGTTTTCAAAAGCTTTTTCTAAACTAGAGAGGGCACTGGCACTTGAGAATCTAGAATGGGGCAGAATACATAATTTGGAATATAATTTCTTTCCCCTCAGCACACACACAGACAAATGTTTTTCAAAACAAACATACCACAAAGAAATTTACTAAGATAGAAAATTCCTGCAATGCACAGTCTAGTTCATGGATCTGAGAATAATTAGAAAACATTATTGCCAGTGACAATTATTTTGAACTTTATTAAATCTTATGATGAACCTATCCCTATCAGTTATAGGAGTTCTGGAAGGATTGTTCAGTGCAATATCTTCAAACTCTCATCTCAGGAGCACTTCAGACTAGCCCCATGGTGACCTCAGAGATACTTTAAAAAAAAAAAAACAACACTGTACAAGAAATGCAGATTTTTCTGGCTAATGGCACAACTGATCTTTAATAGTTACAGTGCTGAGGATATCCTGCATTAGCCTTTTCCTGTGGCACAAGTACCTCTGCTGAGTGTTAAAATCCAACCCACAGAAAAGTAAAGCTTTGCAGGAATAGGCTGGAGGTGTCTCAAGCTGCAGGGACAGGACTCCCTCCTAAAGCTTTCAGTTGTATCCTGGCCTGAGCTCTGAAAACATTTCAATTTCAGCTCAAATTCTGATTGAGGTTGTTCCTTAAATATACACTGCCAGTGTCCAAAAAAAAAAAACCAAACCAAAAACCAACAAAACCCCTCCAAACCAAACAAAAAATTAAACAAAAAACAAAGGAAAACAAAACAAAAATACCCCCAAACCTCCCCTCAATTACCTTTTGAAAAGTATCCCCAAAGGCCTATCTTTGCCATTAGTAGCACAGATGCATTGTACAGTTTCAGGTCAGTGTAAGCTGACCTGAAACTTTTTGAATTGTAGAAACTTCTTAAAATTGCACTTAAACTGAAATAATCAAATGCATATTTTTTTGCAAATTAATTAACAGATTTTTCACCTATCTGCCTGAAATGTGACCTCTAATTTTTGTAAAAATCTGTTCAAAATTTCTTGCTGTTTCAAGAAACTGATCCAAGCTACTAATTATTTCACAGAGATAGCTTTTAATGTAAATTATGAAAAAGAACAGGCATTCTTCTTTCATCTTCTTAAACTAACATGGTCCCCTAATGTTCACATCACTTGGGAATAGGCAACTTAAAATTTCACAATAAGAAAGACATTATTTAAGGATTAAGTGCATTTCCTGATTACACTGCATTTCAAGATTTGGATGAGTACCAAATATTAAGACCTTTGTCTTCAGGACAGATTTGTGAAATCTCAATGAGTTTCTAAATCTGCAGATAACAAACCTTGTAGGGACTACAAATAAGCTAGAGACAAGCTAGGAATTCAAATTAACTTGACAAGTAGGAAAAGCAGCTGAAAAACAAAGGATGTTTATTCAGTGGGGACAAAGGCAAGGTTCTGTACCTAAGCATGAATAATTAGCTATGCAAATGTGGGACGTGGATCAAGTAGTTAGCAGTTTTACAGCAAAAGATATGAGGTTTGTTATTCATCAGCGATGAACACGAGTCAACAATGTTACACTGTTGAGTAAAAGCCAAATACCCCCCTCAGACAGCTGGAAATTAGAGTCAAGATGCATCAGGCAATCTTTTCCCTCCAGGCAGGGCCAATAAAGCTTCAGCTGGAGCATGCCATGCAGCTCCTCACTTTGATTTCCAGGAAATATAGACTAACTGGAGAGAGGGAAACAGGGCACTGCAAGAGCCAGGGTTCATTACCTGTGTGTGACAAAAGACAGAAGTATTTGGAACTGCTTAGCTGAGAGAATAGAATATGGTAAATGTGATGATAGTCTATAAGTATGCAAAAGTTTTTTGTCAGACAGAAGCAATGAACACATCCGTATCCATAGTACTAGAGAAGAAAAATTTGCAGTTGCAATAATAAAGATTCAATTTCCTCCCCAGAAAATTCACCTCTATTCCAGCCCTTCACCCTCCCTTCCAACACAAGTGAGATGGACATCATCTCTAACCTGGCATTTTTAACAGGCGAAAAAAATGACTGATAGGAGTACAGAAGGTATAACAGAGGCTACTAAAGCACTCCTGAAAGCCTCTTCCAGTAATATTTCTGTTAAAGCCTGGCATGTACACATTCATACATGGACCAAGACCTAGAGAGAAAGGGCAATGAAAGCATGAGGAGAAATCTCTTCTCCTGTGACTTTTCTCCAGTTTTCCTTGACTGTGGTAGAAGCACACAGGAGGGATAGAACCAACTCAAGCTTCTAACTGTTATTTGGTATTAGGGGAAGAACATGTGCCTAGCTTCTCCAATTTGGGCTGGCAGTCAGGTTTTCCACCTTGAGAAAAACTGAAAAATCACATCTAACCACTTATTCAGAGCAATAACCCAACATTTCTCATTCTCATCATTAGCTACTGTTTTGTTCCCAACTACAGCAATTAACATGCATCCTTTTGAATTAGGCAGGCACATGCCTTTGGAGTACAGACAGAAGAAGAGAGTACTCCTCTACTGAGGGAACACTGTCATTGTCATTTCAGAAATTAGTAGAGACAAAGGAAAGCCTTGGCTAAAACACTACAATTACTCCAGACTAACAAAGAGGAAGAGGCTGGGTCAGAAAAGAGCTCCTCTAGCTTTGATTTACAAAGAACATGTTCTCTGAGTTTTCTGTTGAGAGTCTGGTATTTTGGGGGAGGTATGCATGGGTGTGTGTGCATTCAGGGGTTTTTATTTTATACAAACCAATATACTGCCCAAGCTTTTTATACCCATCACACTACCTAATTCAGAGAATTAAATTACAAATCAGATATTCTGATGCAAGGCTGAAACCCTGCAGAGATCATATAGGTAGTGGAAGACAGTGAAATATAGGAATAAACAGTAGAGTTGTGCCATTATATTTCAAGAAAAGTTGTTGCTTCCTAAGACTATAGCAAGTATTTAATGAAACAGCCAGAAAGGCAAAGAATATTAGGAAACATTTAAAATCCAGACATCTGGGTGTATTCTTATAAGTATATAAGCCATCTTGAAAAGGGTTTTCACTGCCTTGTGGAAAGTTCATTCCAGAGCAGAAATCGTGTCAGAGGTAAACATGGTAACTGACAGGTGAAATCAAACAGAAACAAGCACTGAGAGTTAACATCAAAGGAAGCTTGCAGTTGTATTTATAAACCAGAAACATACAGCAAGGAATTGTTGTGCACATATGGTCTGTGGTGCTGCAGCAGTATCTATCTTTGCTATCACAGTCTAAAAAAAAAAAAAAACAACGAACACCAAAACCACAAAACAGCTATGTTATTGCTTTGAGTCTAATCTTTCCCATCATCCAAATTCTATTTCTTGATGTAAACATGCTGAGGATATTTTGAGCAGAGAAATCACCACCCAAAGTGGTCAAACGCCTCATACAGCAAATGGGACAAGAAAATGAAAATATATCTGCATCTCAAGTAAAAATAATGCCAGGCAGCAGATCTTCATATAATATTTTCTAGGCTGTAATGTTTTGTAAATTAAATTTCTGAAGGGAGTTTGTATGTGTAAACACAGCAAGCAGTACTTAGTTAATCCATAAATGTATTGGCTCAAGGAACAGTTTTACCACATGGTGTTATTTGGAAATCTGTGAGGCTTCTAGAAATTCAAAATTTCACTCTGCAAAAGAGCTTTAATTCCTGTTGCCCTGAATTTTCATAGTATCAAGTTTCAGAATACCTATTGGCAAAAAATAACAACACTGATTCCAATAAAATGCAATTTATTGTAGGGAAAACAGCTAGACAGATTAGACTTTAGGACATATTCTCCTCTTGATATATGTGCTTAATTCCTCTCAGCACTAAAGGGTATTATTTGCATGTTTCAGAACAGACTATATGCCTTTCAATGTTACTGTAATATGCAGGTTCCATTTCAAAAATGAGTGGGTGTTAAATACAGGAGTACAGCACACAGCACTCGAGATGATTTAATGATACAAATAACATGACCGCACCATGCCAGGAGGGTTCAAAGTGTGGCTGAAGGAGATTAAGTTAGCAGCCCTCTCCATCAGATAATTTCTAAGGCCATCAAAATGTTTGCTTTTACTTATTTGTGTTTGCTGTGTTCAGCTAAGAGACCACCCCTTTTATCCCATGTATCCAGACAAGTGAGACTTCTGCAACTGGGTTTTCCAAAAATCCTGCAGTAGAAAGAAATAAATTACATCAGTAATACCTCCATGCTTTAAAACTCTTATATCAGTGTGTTAAATACATAAGGTGTTTACAATTTGCTTTGAAAAATTAAATTATGACTAGAAGCCAGGGGTTTTTTTACATTATTTCTTCATATTTCTCACTAATTTTACAGAGCCTTGGACAAGTAACACAATATTTATGTCTCAGACTTTGAGGTTAACAGTTGGACTCCATCTTGCAGGTATTTTCCAACCTTAATGATTCTACAATCTCTGATGGAAGTGAGGTTTAACTAGAGATTGCTCACTACTTGGCAAGATCAGTAGGGAACATCAGAAAAATGCAAAACATTTTCTTAGGTTGTACAAATGCTCCCATAAAGAGTAGATACCAATTGGTGCTGGTATTAAATATGAGGTCAAACACTTGGAGGAGGAGGCAGGAATAAATAGAGGAATGAGAGAAAATTTCAGCTATCACAATAACTATATTTTCAAGAGATAGATTTTCTCATCTGCTTTGACTTCAACACTGACTGTGGGATAGAGCCTAGCAAAATATTTTACTGACTTGTGAAAATAAATGGTCTGATGCAACCTCAAGTATGTTTATACACATGGCACTCCGGTACTGATCAACAGAGATGTCTCAGAAAGCAACCAAGAACATCTGAAGCAAACAAAACAGAAACTGCAATTTAACTACAGGTTCATTAAAATGGCTGGCACCAAGCAAACAATCAAATTTCTGAAGAGCCCTGCTTAAAACAAATTAAAAAACCCCAAAATGAACAAATAAACTTCCAGCCTCCTCACCCCTGACTATAGTAACAATGAAACAATAGGTTAGACATATCAGAATTATATTATCACACTTATATTCAGGTCCAGAAATTATAAAAATTTAGAGGAACATGAAATATTTGATAGACCTGCACTTCTCTCAGTTTTCTTAAATTGACTAACACACTCTCAGCAGGCAGAGTGAAAGATAAAGCCAAGCCAAAACCTTTTCTGAATAACTTTAAAGACATCCTACTATCACAACAGAGAAACTAGCACCAATCTAGTTTTACATCCCATTTACATGTAGTTACAAACAGAAATGTATGAAAGAAAACCCAAAACCCCTCAGGTGACAGGAATAATACTTTTGAAGTACAAAAGTGCTTCATGACAATACCTGGGAGACAAAACGTACAGACCTAGAGTTTTTTTTCTTCTGCAAGAGAAAAAGGAAACTTGCAGGACATTGAAGAAAACAAAAGAATCCCTAAACCAGCATTTCTTGCACTCAGGTGGGAATGTCAGCTCCTCCCCCCAGGGATGGCCAGGTTGCATTTCTCCACCCAAGGGGCTGGCAGAGCCAAGGCAAAGACATCCCATTGCCTCCTGAACAAACCCACTTACTTTTTTTTTTTTTGACAATTAAGATAGAGTTGGGTAGCAAGGAACACAGATAAAGTTTAAAACACATTTCTCACCCCTTTACCCCAAGCTCTACTCCACCACCTCACTCCCAGCTCCTCTCCCTCCCCAGGCAGGGCAGGGGCACTGGGGCCAGCACACAGCAGTACCTGTCTGCCGCTCCTTTCTCCTCAGGGGGCTGCTCCAGCATGGCCTCACTCACAGGGCACAGCTCCCTGGGCATAAAGCTGCTCCTGACATGGGCTCCACCTCACCAAGCAGAATCGTTGCTAGAACACCCCCAAATATCCCCACCAGGTGCTCCCAGGTGCTCTTCCCGCTCTCCTCATGGCCCGAAGGGTAGAAGGCAAACAAGTGTGCCTGTGCCACCGTGTCCATGGCTGAGGGCTCGGCTGTGCTCTGGGGGCAGCTGCAACAGGCTGGAACAGCCTGGAACCAGCTGGAACAGCCTGGAACTGTCTGGAACAGGCTGGATGTGGCCAGGGCAGACCCAGTGCTGACCCCCCCTCAGGCAGGCCCAGCAGCCCCCCAGCACCGGCCCCTCACTGTGTAGACCCAGCACAAACCATCAGTGCCACGGCATAGGCCAAGCTGGGAACTCTCATCCCAGCTGTAATATTTACACTTTTAAAACCTTGCGCTCATCTGAGTGAGTGGTGTTGGGCAATTCCACGCTGGGCACCACATGAACCATTTTGCAATGTGCCCACAGAAGGCCGGAGGCTCCGTCTCCCAGCCCTCTCTCCACACCAACGAGCAGCCCCTCAGCCCAAGCCTGGCTTTGACAAAAGCTGCTCTTAAATTGTGGTGTTAACACTTGCCATCTAATCAGAGTGTTTCTCTAACTGGTCACTGGCCACCACCATGCTCAGAGGATGAAGAAACCATGGATGTTGATGTACCAAGCCCCAAGTGTGGGTGAGTGCAATCCATGATTTTCCGAGATGCGGTCTTGCTCCGTTTTTTACTCCAAAGATTCAATGCCCCTTTGACGCCTAACCAAACTAGCAATTAGTTGTTAAGGCACGGCTGAAATGTCAAAATAAAACCAGTAGATTTAATCAGGATTTCCATGGTAGCTGAAATTATGCTGCTTAATGGCTGAAATGGGTTGCAATAAAAGTGAGTTGACTGTGTATCCCTGAAAATTGATTCCTGAAAGAACAGTCAAACACAATTGCTTCAGGAAAGAACATTAAAAAAATATTAAACCATGGGTCTCTCAATTGCCTTAAAACATGGGCATAAAATCTAAATCTCTTTAGGAGTATACCGAATTTAGCCATAGATTTAGCTGGAGAAAATAAATTTAGAAAGGGAGATTTCATTTGGAATAAATCTTCAGAACAGCCTAGCTGATTGCCTTTTCATAAAGACTACATCTTCTGGGGGAAAAACATGTTAACTAACTCTCCCTGATGCTTTGGATATTTGAGGATTTTTGGTGAAATATCTCATTGTTTTCATTTTCTAGCCACAGACAACAGTGCTCTCTCAGGACAATGTATACAAAAAAGGTAAAAAAAATTGATTTGAAAATGGTGGGTTTGACCCATGAGGTCAAAACTGGAAACATCATTCTACATGTGACACTTAAATTGGACAAGTATCTAAAAGTATCAAACAAACATTTTAAAGATAAAAATGTTTGATAAACAAGATTGTTGTGTTGATATTACCATAGACACCAATTTCACAACATCTCAAGAAGCATGTGCAGATCATGTTTACAACTTTTTTGAGATGAAATTCTCTGCCACTCATGTTCATTCTTAGAGATTTTTTTGCAGTTTGACAATTAAGTTTTCTATGCCTCAATATATTGTCATTTTATACAAGATATTTGGGAAAAAAAGGAAAAAAATATGGAAATTGGTATTCTTTTTGCAGCTCTCCTTCTGGATAATGACACAGAAAATACTTCCATCATGCAAATTAATCTTGTGGAGAGATGTGACAGACTGATGTTAACTATCTTGCTGTCAAATTTTAAAGCAATATCTCACTTTTCTTTAATTTTTGTAAGAGCCTAAACCTATCAATATGTTTTAAAAAGCAAAGTAAATGGGAAAAGAAACTTGATTAGCTTTACCTACATGTCCATTTTATGTTGATAATGTCCAGAGTTCAAAAGCTGAAGCTCTAGGAAAGGGTAACAACTTCATATTTTGTCATTGCATGATGAGAAAGGACAAATGCAGTAACAATGCAGCAGATATGAGGGTTTTCACAGTTAGCAGCCTGCCTGTCACACTCCTCATTATCTTGCATCCAGATGGCTTTTAAAATATTTTCCCCAAGTATCCTGCAATACTGAAATGAATTCTATAAAATTATTTGCCATATGTTTATAAATGCTATGTACAAAATTATTACACCTAGGCTGAAAGGGAGGGACATTTGCATATGGAAGCTGTCAGATATCTCACTAATGGGCAATATTATTTATACTTCACCTTACAATTAATTACAGATGAAGATTACTACTGGGAGAAGAATTAAAGACAGTTGGTTTAGCACAGTCTCGCAGGGTTCATATAGATGCACTGAACTACCTAAACACAATTTGGAAAGTCAGGAAAGGTTGTGTGGATACCTAACTTTGCTGCTGCAAATACACAGCCACTTATCTCTTTCATCCCAAATTAACATTTTGAGAATAGCAGAAACACTGTGACAGGTACTTTGAATCAAATATTGATATCAAAAGAGCAAAAATTAGATAAATATTCCCGCAAGTGCCGAGTCTAAGGGCTGCAATGACAAGAACTTTAGGAAGTATTGGAAATAGCTCTCCATGTAGAGAATTGTTCTTACAGGGGTACTTAGTGAAAGATGTGTGTGGAGGGACCTAAGAGATGCACCATTTCTTACTAACAAATTAACTGCAAAGTCACTGCAGTACTTTGCAGCTCACAAACACACAGGGCAGGAGCAATGAGAGGAACAGGCTGATGGGCCAGCAAGAGCCAAGCACAGAGCAGCCTGCCAGGGAGGGAGCAGGGAGATGCAAGGCAGGCAATTTTGTCCCACCTCCTGCCTTGGCTGCCCCATCTGCCAGGTGATCTCTTCTGCAACTCACAGAATATCCTGCAGTTGAATTACCTGGTTTTGCCTGGCATAGAGAGTGGCTGCCAACCTGGCAAAAGCTTGTTACACCTGTTGTGTCTTTGAATTTTAATATCATTGTTTATCATTACTGTTGCATTAACTGCTGCCTCCCTCAAGAAATATGGGTAGTTCAATTTATATTTTTCTACTCTGTGTGAAAACCTTCTTGCTGTTCTTTTGGGTAAATATGCAAATACAAGTTAGAAATACCCTCACTAGCACAGAAGTTTATGCTTATATTTTGTGTATTCTAAATGATTAAAAGCACTGTCCAAAACAGCAGTGGACCTCGGTCTCAGACCGAAAAAGAGGTCATCCCCCTTTATTTTGCTGCTGCTTCATCCAATGTTTAATTACCTTCAGCTAAATACCCCTGAAACTGCTGAATATGAACTTGTTTTCATCTTTGTAGTTCTTCCCCTTCCTGCTAACTCACAGAATTTCCTGTGGTAGACAACCTTTCTTTTGATCCCTGCTTAGATAACTTTTTTGTATAAAGGACCTTTTTTTCTTTCAATCCACACAACATGATGGTGACTCTCCATGCAATCTCTTATTTTCTTTCACTGTGTGTGTTCTGTGGTAGCTGTTAGCTCTGCTTTGAGAGATGTCCCAGAATGCAAGTGCTGAATTACTAATGCACATGGAGGCATTCAGAAAATGTACCATATGAATCTCAAATAGCATCTAATTTGACATTATGGCCTATTCAGCATGCACAATATTCACATAACAATCACAGTCCACAGTCATGTTGTGCTGAGAATCATACAATCACTTTGTTAGACTGACTTTCAGAAAGACTGCTTTTCCAGTCCAGCACATGAGCCTGAAAGTGAAATCATTGTGTTGGAAATTTCTCAGTAATTATAAATCCTCTAGAAACAAACTAATTCATATGTCATTTAACAAACAAGACTCTTTTTGGTTGCTGCATGTGTCTAGTCATGGAATCATTGGAATTATGATAGCTGTGTTCATCTAATATGGAAATGCAAGTACAATGTAACCGCCTTTCACCAATAGATCAGTCCGTATTTTGAAAACTGTTTCAGGGGAATTCATGCCAGAGATGTGTGCACTGAAAGTCATTGCAGCAATCACTGTTAATCAGTCTTTCAAAAATAAACAACAAAAAAGACATTCCCAGACATTTTGCGGACAGCCCAAGAAGTCAGACATTTGAGGAGAAGCTGTTCAAAACTCTCATTTACTTCCCTACATGTGCTCTGCAGAAACTTCCATGACATTTCAGATGAGATGTTGTGAGAAAGGACACTGACTTTGTTCCTGCTTCTGTCCCTGCACCACAGAGGCACCTCTAAGAAATGGTTTGCACAAAGATTTTACAGCCTATATGTACTAAATGCATGGATACCTCTTCTGCACTTGTAAGGGGAAAACAAATCAGGAAGAACCCCCACCTACTTCATTAAAAAATAGAATGCCTCACTAATGCAGCATCACTTGTAGTTTTTTCTCTCTGATTCAGTAGCTGCAGAAATTATCATGCCCTAAACTGACTCCTCTGAACAGCAGACTGCTCACTGTGTGGGGTGATCTGACATTAGCATACATTCATTGACTGGCTGCAGAGCTGAGACTCCACGCACTATTCCCCATGTATCTTTGTTTAGTGGCTCTGCACAACAGATGGAATTTTATGTCATGCAGCATTAGGCTACTGTTAAATTTTAATTTCAATTAATGGTCTTTATACTCTTTCTTTATGCACACCAGGGATACTTTAGGCATCCATTTCCCTTCTAATTAGCTTTTATTGCTGAATTCATTCTGAATCTCTGGAAGTCATTAGATTCTCTAGGATTCGCAGCTGAATTTACTTACTCTCTAATAAAATTAATTAGTCCTTCAAAAAAAAAAAAAGAAAAAAAGCTGAATTTGGTCTACTTTTATACATATAGGTAAGTATTAAAAGTCTGAAGTGTCTACTCATCTCTTTCTGCTACAGTTTGCTTGCTAATGTTGACTTTTATCCTGGTTATTGGCATCAGTGTTTCTCAGGTTGATGCCTTGCCTACTCCATTGAAAATGAAACCTGTTTCCAGGGCCGTGTCTCCTAGTTTATGGTACAACATCACTTCTACACCACTCTGTGTCAAAGAGCAGGTTTGTATTGGGAGTTTCCCTAGAATATTGTGCTCACTGTAAAACTCAGCCTAAGGCACAGGTAATTTTCACAAGCACTGCTTGAGATACTCAGATGATCTACATTGAAAAATTGTAATAAGTATAAAAAACTTCTATTGGTCTGTTGGAAAAAAGAGAAACAAGCAAGGTAATGAAAGAAAGAAAGGAGTCAATATCACACCAGTGTGACTGCTTTCTGTATTTTTAACATTTGGACAGTTGCTTAAAAGTCTTGGCTAGCTTAGTGACACAACAACATTAAGCTCTAATTTATCACTGTGCTATAACTGAAAATTGAATAATATACCTTCAAGGGAGAGGCAGTGAAAGATTTCTTATTGTATAGATTACAGTGGAATATTTCTGACACTAGTTAAGAGTCTGTGACAACTTTTGTGGTAACCTCCCATTTTGAGGAGCATAAATTCCATGTGGTTATTATATGCCCACAACACAAGTAATTAGTGAAACATTGCAATATTTATAACACTCAGAATTGAACTTAGTACTTAAAGAGTTTCCTTTATTTATGCTTTTTATAATATCAACACACATACTGCATTGCATTTAAAACCTGGTTATGAACATGCTATAGACATTTCTATTTAGGTATCTGAATAAAAAGGTACATTTATACAAGAAACACCATATGTGACATCTATATGGTTGTTACATGGTTCAATGCAGTGGTAACACTTGTTCTCATCACTTCCTACAGGCAAGTGCATCTCATGTAATTATTCTTTCTATTCAACTCCACCATTTGGAAGGACCTGGCTTCACAGAGGTGACACCCTCATAAACAAAAGGCATTTTTAGAGCAGATAAGCAGTGAAAGTCGTGAGAGTTTACAGCCAAGGGTCTAAACACTGCTCTGAAACAAACATGTAACACAAAGTAAATACTGTCGTTGGAAGCATAAGAACTGTGGCAGCAAGTGCAGTGGTTACTTCCCTGTCCAGTCTGACATTTCCATACTTAGGATTTCCTCACCACACTAAGTCCAGATTTCCTACTAAACAGTAGAAAAGAGAAAGAAAAAAAAAATGACAAGAAAAGGCACTTCAGAATTGCAGAGTAATTTAATGTTTCCCTGGTTTGCTCCTGTAGTAATAGCTGATTTTTTTCCATTCTGATTTTTTCCAATTCCACATACTACGCCTAAGAGCAAGAATACTTGCCTTTATTTTAGTATATTCCCCCTCAGCTCTTCCCTCTTTGCCAAGTGCATGCTCTTGCAAAGCCCAAGCCTCTCCCATCTCTGCAGTAGGGATGAGTGGACACGAACAAAAGGACAAAGCTGGCTGGTGGGCTCATGAAAAAGTGCATAAAAGCAATGACAGCTCAAAAATGTACCAAGAAAACAGACACATCCAAAAGGAATAGTTTGGGTGCTCAAGCTAAATCTACAGTCTACTACCTACCATGTTGCTGTTCCTTAGCTTGCAGGGAGAAAGGGACAATAGGAAACCTCTGGGGAGGGGTCAGTTGTTCACAGTGTTCCTCCACAAGGGAAGGACATTGAATATTTCAGAGCAGACCAAGGATTTGTTCTCAATCAGATAGAAGTTCCCATCAGATGAAAGGTGCCATCAGTCTCACCCTCATAAACACAAGTTAGATAATTTTGGAAAGGATTGAAAAACCCCTTCGAAATTCACTTGATCATAAACTTTTTTTTCTCATGTATAATAATGTAAGTCAACACAAAAAAATAAGTACAATAGAAGCTTAGAGAATTAGGTCACTCAAGAAAACTAAAAGGCCAAATCTGCTTTGCCTTTGTGGAACAAGTGGTAAAAACAAAGGCAAGAATTATTCCAAATGGTATTTTCTTAGGCTTCTTCATTATCATTTCCAGGCAGTTCTTTTTCACAAGATTAAAACAAAAATAAGTAACTGTATTTATAGAAAATACTTAAATATTCATGTTCATGAAGCATGGCACAACCTCATTTCATGTAATTCAGACTCATGAAATGTGAAATGAAATTATATTTTCCCCCAATTCAACCTTTTTAAAAAGGGAATGCTGACTAAAACAAAAGAATCATGCAAAACAGATGATCAGAATAAAAGGATGATCTGAAGTATGGATGTTAACTGAAAAGCTTTCATTTTGACTGAAAAGCTATTATGTGTTTTCATCTAGAGTTTTTGGGGTTGTGATATTTTTATGCATAAATAAGTTTAAACAATGGGTAATACAGATTTATCTATGAATTTGTTATTCTGGAATTTTAAATAGTCTCAAGAATTCAAGCTGGTCAAAAATGAAGTAATAAAATCTAAGCCACCTGCTCCAATTAACATAACCATTTTCTTCCCTGCTTTATGTAACTATTTTTCCCATGAGCACATTCTACATGCAAAATTTGGAACACCAGTGTACTTCCTCGGGTTTATGTTTTCAATATTGTTTAGTTTTACAAATCTTCAATTTTCACTTAATCCTCATTCAACCAAATTTATTTTTTAACATGTTAAGATAATTAAATTTACTGGTTAGTAAAGTTTGAGTTGTTTTTTTTTTTTTTTTTTTTAAGCTGATGCATACCCCTGATGTATGTGCAATTTTTGCTTTAAAGCATTGAGTTATGAATTCCCTGAAATTTTTGAGCACTTCTCTTTGAAGTATCACGTGTGGCATCACTTCTCTTTGAAACATTCAAACCTGTTTCTGCCAGTCTGGGCTCTGCAGTCACTTCACCACACAAACCCAGGAGCTGTGTCTGCGAGTCATTGCTCCCCTTCCAA
Source organism: Illadopsis cleaveri (assembly GCA_013399915.1). Taxonomy (NCBI): domain Eukaryota; kingdom Metazoa; phylum Chordata; class Aves; order Passeriformes; family Timaliidae; genus Illadopsis; species Illadopsis cleaveri. Next base: position 48,148 of record VXBB01005110.1, on the reverse strand, counting down.
GCTTATTTCCTTCTGCAGCTTTTGTTTGGGATTATTTTATTGTGTCACTGACTAACAGGCCCCCTTGGGTTGTCATCCTTTATTGCCTATTCCTGACAGCTGCAAAAATACTGGCTTCCTTTTTTAATCATGAAATGAATTGTTGCAGGAATGGGGAATGCTACAGTTTCCTCCACATAACGTTCTTCAATCAGAAAATTGTAATTTCTCAGATGCATTAGCACAATACACTAGGAAACAGCTGCATAATTTAACTTAATTGTTAAGCAATACCTCATTACAGCTAGACAGTAAATTCAGCAGTTCACTTTTTTTTGTGTGCCTCTCATCTTTTCAGTGTTCACATCATGTTCTCTTTTTCATCTGCCTTTCTTCTCCCAAAGGTGCTGGAAAAGAGCCATATTTGCAATAAAAATGAATTTAATCTTCTTTAAGAACCAGTTTAAATTCATGGTGGATGCTTAAGATTCAAATTGATAGGAAAGTAAGCCTTTCTTGATAACCCTGGAAAGTCTGATAGCAGATATTCATCTATTTTTTTAACAAATAAAAACCTCCATCCAAAATCCAAGAGCAAGTAATAATTTTATTTTGAAATACATCTTAACTTCTAAAGGCCTATGATAGCAATAAATAATGTTCAGCAGAGTAGAGGTGGAGAGCTTCAAAAAGAATACAATTCAATGCCAGTGCTGAGTACCTAATATATAACTTGTTTTAAGACACTACAAGACATGAAACCATTTACATTCCCCACTAGTTCATCTAAGAAAATATAATTTATGGTATGAAATTGGTAGGGCAATGTTGGCAGGCTGACCCTTCTCTAGACATTCAATGAAATTAGTACTTTCCTTCCTTCCTTCCTTCCTTCCTTCCTTCCTTCCTTCCTTCCTTCCTNTTCCTTCCTTCCTTCCTTCCTTCCTTCCATCCTTCCTTCCTTCCTTCCTTCCTTTCTTCCTGTTTCATCCTGAACCAGTTAATTTTAAATCTTTACTTCCAAGGTTTTTGTTTCTTAATTTAGTACTTTTTGAGCCAATTTGGACATATTTGTTCAAATTACATTTGAGTTCAACGGCCAGACCTGGCTCTTTGCGTAGTGTATTCACATTATATGTCTAAGTGCTGATTCCCAACTCCCATGCAAGTTATTAATTTACTGGACTCTCTAAGTTAACAAAGGAAAAAATTCCATTCAGTTTCTCCATAAGATATATTTTATGTTTTAAGTAACTACTCCAAACACACATCACTTCTATTGCTGCCATTGTCTAACCACATGATCAGGTGCCTCTAAAATATTTACATTTATATTTATACTGCATCATTAAACAACAACTGGAGCTGCCAGTGACTGACAGGTGTGTTACCAGTCCTGCTGCTGGTTTCTGCCTCTTTGGACCGCAAGCTTTGCTGTGTTCTGAATATGAATTAATACTTCCTATCCCAATGAATGGCACAGCTTTTTCTGCTTTTAGTGATTGTACATTCCCTTTCTATGTTCTTATCCAATACAGTGTGGGAGAAGGAAAAGATTTTACCATCACAAAGGTGACACTCATCCTCTCACCTCCTGGAACAGTCTGTCTGGCCTCTCCAATGCTGAAAATAGAGGACGCAGCATCTTCATTTGTAAGTCTACCTCCAGCCATGTAAAAAGCAGACAGAACTCATTTTGACTAAGATCAGGACAGTAAATATTAAGAACAACCACTCACATTCCCTGCTGTAAGTTAGGATTACTATAGAGAGGCACTCAAGAGAGAGTAGGAAAACTTCAATGACCTTTCTTCTTGCCAGTTCTATTTACTATGAGCAGTCAGTAATTAAAGATGTTCTTTATCTGTAGCCAAACATTAAAAAAAAAAATTAAGCCTTGAGCCTTTGTGGGAAGGTTTTGAGGTTTTGTTTCTTCATAATTTGGTTTTGTTCCCTTTTTTGTTCACAGAAATTAGAATAAAATCACTTGGATACAAGAAGCAGTAACACCAGGAATCTGAAAGTGTTTAGTCAGACCGTGTAATTACCGATACCAATCAATCATCCCTGTAGCTTCTGATCTGTGTAATTCCCCACCCACTGAAATTCAACTAGTTTCTAATAAACCTTTCATTAATAAAAAAAAATAAAGAAAGGGGTTTTGCATATTTATAACCCTTTCACAATTAAATGTTGGGTTTGGTGGGTTTTTTTTCTGTGATTACTGCACATCTTAATGCAGCCTGACTTCATTAGATCAGCTGAAGAAGTTCACAATGCTGTAGACTGGCTTTTCTGCTAAGCAATATCAGCATCTCCTGATTTCACTGATATCTATCCAGCTTGTTTCCCTAATTGTGGATTAATACACAGTACTTGCTCTTTCTTCCTGATGAGGAAACAAAAAGTTCCTGATTCCTACACCTGGACTTTTTATGAACACGATGTGGAAGTTCAGAATCTGACAAAACATGGTGAAAATACCTAGCTGTGCATTAATATTCAATTATACAATGAAATTTGCCTGTGGTTAGACTAAATGGAATGAATAATTGGCTTCCTAACATGGCCATAGAGTAAGCAGAACTACAGTCATTACATTTAGCTCTTAGGAGAGCCAGTTTTTGTTGAGAATTGCAGAAGAACAGTAGAGAAACAGGCTTACCAGTGTTTGCATAAGGGAAGGAATATTTCACTTCTAAATTAGGCAAGGGAAAGGAAAAGATCATCACAAATATGTGGTGATATTTAAGTGTATGGTTTATATCAACACTATTTCCCTGCTATATCCAAAAAAACCAGTGTTTTATTTCTAGCAAGTATTAAAATAAGTGTAAACCTGGGAGAAGTGAACACCTGCTATGAAATTGCCAAGATACAAAAAAATAACTACACTGGCTGACTTTAAAGTGTCCACAGCTATAGAATTAATGTTTCCAATGTACAATTAGCCTCTGTGTTACAAACAGCACCTGACCTCAGTGGTAGGAATTAAGGAAAGTGCTCCCTGTGGCAGAAGCAGTTTCTTGCCCTCTGCTTCCAACCAGTTGAAACATACTCTGTGGATGTAGGGACTTCCTCCATGTGCAGAGTTATATACTGCATATTCTATCATTCCATTTTATATCCTAATCACAGACTGCTCACATATTCGATGTATTGTGAAGACTCTGATCATGTCATGGACACTTTTTTGTTCCAAGCAGCAAGGTGGTTTTGACCAAGTCAGAACCCCCTTAAGAGTATTTCTTAGTGTGGTTCAGCATGTCTTAATGTCATGTAATAAATCTGATTACGAGTTCACTGTTCCTAGCTAAAATTCAAGAGTAGCTTAGATGAAGAAATTACATGTGTTTAACTGGGAGATGAATCAGGTCTGCTGATGAAAAGATGTCAGAAAAGGACAATAACTTAGCAAATTGCAAAATGCTAAAGAGTGACAGCTATTTGTTCTTTAAACCAAATCCCCCTGGAAAAGTTTGTCAATCTGCTGTTGTAAAAATAGTCACAAAAGGTTCTAATAAAATCTGTGGGTTTGCTTACAACAGAGGAAAAAAATGCAGTCCTTCTATGGTCAGTGGAGCAGCTATGAAAACAACAATAAACCAAAAAAAAAAAATCTGAAACGCAAAACCTAAAAACAATTACCCAAACAAGTGTAACTTGCCTAATGTGCTAAGGTAAACAATAATTCTATTAGCATATTTTGCAGTTCCCTGATAGCCAACCATACTTATCCACAAGGAACTGAGTCTCTGCTCTGCATGAATTAACCTTCATTGTTATCTCTTAGAGTTTTTGAATGGCAAACACTGTAACAATGATGGAGATTAAAATGTTAGCCTGAAGTCAGATACCTGATACAATGGATGAATCTCTAATTCACTTTTAAATTGCTTAAATAATGTTACATTCAAAATTTTCTGCATGAATGAACATTAATTCAGCTAAGAAAGAAACGTTGCCATGTTTAATTCAATAGTTTTAAAAATTTAGTTATTAAAATATTCCAATTTAGCATTTCCTTTGGTATTCTATTTGTTGCAATTTGTTTTAAGATGCATCAATAGGCCATGATAAAGAGATTAGACAAAGCTGTAAAAATGCTGCCCAAACTGAATGTTTGGTTTTTTTACATAGCTCTTTGCACAGACAACTATGACAAATATAAATGACACCGTTTGATGGCAGATTAACTCAATCATGGCCTCCATTTTTACAGCAGTTCACTGACTGGTAGGTAACAGCTAATAAAGAAGGTTTTTGAAACCTAGTGGGTTTAATTCTCTTTGGCACTTAGACAGATGTTGTTCCTTGAAAGCCTCTAGAAGATTGACCCTTGATAGGAAAGGGCTGATCAAAAGTCTTCTAAATCACAATCTGAAAGTCTCAATTCTGATCAATGATTTTTAAAAATTCACTTATTTTTAAACTAGAGAATTTCTAAAATGCCCTGAAATTCTTAAAATATTCTTAATGAACTGTCAAGTGAACGGTTCAATGAAATAAAATAAATCAGCATTAATCTGATTTAATATGATATTTATTAAGGGAAAAATATAGGCAAACCCACACACCATGGGTGGAAACTTACCACTGTTACCACAGAACTTCTATTTCTCAGAAAAATTGTTAAAAGTAAAGCATTCATGTGTTGTAAGAGATTGTATAATTAGCTGAAATAGAACCTTCACTACAAATCAGGGAACCCTACGCTTTTATTTCTTCCATCATTTCATAAATCTTCATATTCATTAGACCAGCTCTCCTCTTCCCTGCTGCAGCCTTAGAAGTCTCAAAGGGGGTCTAGCAGAAATCTAGACTCAGTGGGGTTTTATGTAATAGGCTATCCCAAAATGGTTTGGGTGGTAAGGAGGAAATGATTTCCAACAAAGTTCAAGAAGTTATATCCTCAGGTTCAAATTCAGATATGTGATTTTAATCATTCATGTATCCTTGCTGCTCTGCTAGTTTGGATTCAGTATCACAGCATTCTCAGGACAGTTCTTAGCTGAGCTTTAGGAATCTTTTAGGAATCTTCTACCAAACATAATTTTTGATGTTGAGTTGAAAAAAGGAACATTTGGCAAGAAGGCTGCCACAGGCCAGGTCCCAGATCTGCTTTTGTCCCAGACACCTTTTTGGCAAAAAGGAATACATTTATCCACCAGCACCAGGAAATTACCATTTGGACAGAGCATTTCAGGCCATTCAGAGCACTGGGTCATCTCCTTTCTGCACAGAGCTTTTTGAATACCACCTGTTAAAAGCATACTTCCATTTGGTGTTAGCTGTCACTCAGCATCCATTGTTCTTACATAGTTCTCATAATTTTTTTGACCATGACACAAGAAACAATTTGTGAGGGGACAAAGACAAAGGTGTTTCCCCTGGCTGCTTCCAGTTGCTGTCAGTCTGCTGGGTCACACTGATATCACAATCCCTCTGTTGCTGAGCATCCAAGTTCTAAGGCAGCTTTTGTGGTAGATTGACCCAGATAAGCCACAATAAGATAGAAAACCCCAAGACATACAGCTTTTCTATAGGTAATCATCCACACAGACATCCAGGGTATGCCTGAGGAATGGCAGCAGTTTGTGCACTTGGGTGTGAGTGCTTGTCTTGCAGCCTGAAGTGAGAAGTTAAGGAAAAGGTAAATATCCTAAATACTCAATCCAGTATTTTCCCACTCTCAGGTTTTCCTACACACTGTCACAAAGGTGACTGTGATATAGCATTGGGAATGTTTCTATCAATGCATGTGTGCCTACAATTTAATCCTGTAACCTCAAGAACATCATCATCATTTGTCTTCTTCCTGGAGTGCTCAGCAAGCTCGAAATGTATCTATTTGATATTTAACTCGGGCATAGGTTCATGTTCACATGGAAATATCTGTATATATACCTCCCTGTAAATGAAGCCTCTTCCCTCACTTCTTTTTCAAAAAGGCTTTTTAGTGCAGGCACACCTTAAGGACATAAGCAAAGTTTCATTACACCACAAAAATAAATGCGGTCATTCCATGTTAACTGGGACTTTTTTACCCCACTGTGGAGCGTGGAGGCATATTTGCAGTTACAAACAGCCTGCCCTGCTCAGTGTTCACAGGCCAGTGCACAGCCTGCTGCCATTTAGCAGTGACACTGCTGAACAGCAGTAGGGATTCTCTGAGGAGAAATGCTCATCTGAACAGGCAACCCTGAACTCAGGAAGATGCATTAAATGGGCTTTCATCAAAATTTTGAAATATTCCAGCTGACAGAGGCAGCAATCCTCAATTTCCACTTTCCTAATTGCAAAGCCAAGTTGAGGAAGTGTAGTGTCTTGCAAAACAAGGGGAAGAAATTAAGGTGTTCCTCAGTATCTAGTGTACTTCCTCTCACCTTTGGGTAAATGCAGTTTGTTAGTACACAGTCACTCACCACACACAGAGAACATGATCCAGAAGGAAGGGGCCCTCCCTGGAATAATTGCTGTAGCTGCTCTATCTTGCTGTATTATTTCATGTTACAACCTCCCTACATGGTATGACACAGGTAGAAGCAGCATCTCTGCTGTCCTGGACAGGAGGCAGTGAGAAAACCTGCTTCACCTGCTGGGCATGGCCTGGAGTGATGGAGCCAAGCTGCAGGAATAATTTCATCCCAAAGATAGTAGTGTCAACAATATTCTAGGAATAATACACAAAACTATAGGTACCTAACTTGGTTACGCTTTTTTTTTAATTATGTAAGTTTAGCTTAGCAAAATGTTTCTAAATAATGCAAGGAAAACCTTGATAAGTACTGCATATTTTAATGAACAGCTGGGGTGCACTCATTTTATGACTGGACAAGGAGAACTGAGAAATTCTTTTATTACCAACTTTCTGTAATACAACAATTTAGCTGAGAAAAAGAACAGTGCAGATGCAATATGTTGAGACCTTGTAAAGTATCTATCAGGCCTCAGGAAACAATAACTAAATTAAAAATATTAATGCTGTAAAATTTAGAAAAGCCAACCTCAAACTGTTTACTGACCTGAAACATTAAGGAAAATTAACCAACAGAAGTAAAATCAGCTTGTTGTACTATTTGCATAATTCACCCAGCTCAGCTGAAGGCTTCTGAGTTATAAATAAAATAAAAGGATATGCTGGATGCTTAGCCTAGATTTCTAAATGGCTCGTTCACATAGTTTGTATGTTGGTGCACACTCACCCCAAGACCCTGCATAATCAAGTGTATTCTTGGCTGTAATTTTTGTGTTACTTGCTTGAAAAGTTGTAGTTCTCTGCAACAAAGGGTGGGGGGAAAGAAGGCATGAAGAAAAAATACTTTCATCAGACAAGACAATCCTGAAAATGCCCTCTTCTGTGCCCAAGCCTGTGCTGAGAGGGCAGTAGGGGTCGGAGAGAAAAACCCAGAGAAGGCAAAGAAAATCTCAGTTTTCTCTGTGTGAGGAAGCACATTAAGCCAAAGGAGATGATCTTCAAGTGAGGCATTGAAAGTGATGCAGTTTGTTGCAACAAATGTTACTGAGAACATGGCTAAAGCAGTTCTTTACTATGTTTTCAAGTCTTCACTATTTTAAACACTCCACTTTACTGAATGTTTCTTCTGTTTTGGGTTTCTTTTTCACATTTTAATAGCAGCTTCAGCAGGGACATATAAATGTTAATCTGACATTAAAAGCTAAAATATCTGCTTAAATAGTGTAAATAGAAGCTGTAGGTGTACACTATGTTCTGAGGCCATGGTTTCTCAATGACAGGGCCCAAAGTGTGGATGTGAAGCACATCCTGGATCTCCTCTCCAGCACAAGGCCTTTCTGCTCCAGTGCAGCTCGATGCACATCAAAGGTTCATGCCAAGTCATGCATTGGAGTGCTGAATGTATTTGATATGAAGGCAGCTGAGGGAGAAGCCTCTGACAGCAGCTGTGATTTGTTTTTTACAGTTAGGTATCTTTTTATTCTTTGAATGGTAGAAATATGTCACTATTGAAGAAGGAAATATTGTTTAAGTAGGGAAAAAAAAAAATCTGACTGCATCTTTGTGTATGCTAAGTCTGTCACTTTGGAAATGAATTCCCTTCCAGAGTAAGGGTAGTGACTTGTCACCTCCTCAGTTTGATCCTCTGCCCTTCCATAGTGGCTTGTGATGAGAATGCAGCACTCTCAGTGGTACAGCCATTCATGGAAAGCCCTGAAGAATGGAGAAGGTGCACTAATACTCACAGAAAATTATTCTGACAACCCATGTTTTAGAGCCTTTCATTTCTGAGTATTCTGACTCCTCGCTTAAAAAGTCTCCTTCAGCTCCATCCCCTCTCTGTCTGCACCCTCTGCACATGTGAGCAGCCCCTTGTTACACACAGGACCGTTTAAGATAATTTCTCTAATGTTGCTGTCAAGGTGAAACTTTTTCCTTGGGGTGTTTAATATGTTTCAGATTCATCTGCATTTCTCATCTAGAAATGTAATGCTTCCATGGCTTGCTGTGAAACCAATCTGGGGTATTTTCTTTCCTTGTTTTACTTGTCATTCTATAAAATACACTATTTGTCAATTTTAGCAATCTTTCCTATAATGGAGTGTAGTCTTCCAAATTCTGTTTCAGACTCTACCAAGATGTAGGTGAGGTGATTTCCAGGTAGGTAACAAACATTTTATAGCTGAACGACAGCTTCTGTGCCTAACACAATCATTGTGTCCCTATTATTTACCTAGAATAAATACTTTGTCCCATTCATCAGCAATCTTACTTCATCCAATCTGAGGCACAAGTGTCTTGCAGGAGTGCTCAATCTTTTAAGTTACTTTTTTTATTGTCCACATTTGAATTCATGGCCTTGAAACTTCATTACTTCTTAAGATTTTGAGTTATCCTTCTCATAAAACTGCAACAGAAGGATAACCAGGGTAGGAGAGGCACAGAGAATTTCTTCTGCTGAACCATGACTTTGGAACCAGGGACAAGATGCTAATCTCATGGCTCAACAAAAAGTGAAAGATCCCTCCCTTTGACTTTTAATACAGGAACACAGAATAATCTGAACTGTCAACATATACTCCTGCCTTTCAAGGCCACAGAAGATCAGGGCCAATTGGATTACAAAGAGTACCAACTTGGTTTAGGATAATGCTTTAAGCACATAGTGATAAGCAGGATAAATAGGACAATATTTCCACTGGGACACCAACACAAGACGTTTGCACAGACTGTAGGATATAGGCCAGAATAATGCACCATCCCCCTTGGTACCTAACACAATAGCTGTGCTCCCAAGACTAACTCCTGAACTGGACTCTTGGAACCCCAGGGGCAACCACCTTGAGTAAAAGGCATTTTATGTTCTTTTTTTGACTTCTCCTGTACCTTGTGCCTGCAAGAACCAAAGATATTTCATTTGAATTTGCCACGGTACCTATTATGCAATGGAGGCTATATAGATAATTCTTGGAAAGGAAAGGCAAGGTGTCACTTTGATCAAGTCCAGGATGTGTTTATTTTGATCTCAGAAATATCCTGAACTAAACTATTCATCTGTGAGGCATTTTTATCTCCAAGACTCATTACTCCAATAGGACTGATTTATATTCTGCATCCAAAAAAACTGAAGGGTTGATTAGGCCTTAAGAACAGCAATTTAATCAATGGGCCAGTGAGCGAGCCCATGTGTGCAATTTCTTCAGAATGAACTTAGGGCATCATTTCAAGTGAAAACCATCTAATTGGATTATTTACAACCAACATTTACAAATTAGATGGCTGCAACTATGTGAGTGATTTCTTCTTTAGTCCAAATTATACTTCTGTAAAGTGAAAGTTTTTAGGGATTTGGTGGTTTTTTGGGTTTGTTTGTTTGCTTTTTTTTCATCCTTGCAAGAGAGATACTGGTCTCCAAATAGCTGTAATTAAGGATGTAAGCAACATACAGACTGAGGATGATTTACAGCACATCAGCATTTTTCTGAAGCAAAAGCAGAAAACAACAACATGTCAGTGAGAAATTAACATCTTTAGAACAATTAATTATCAGGCCATGCACACCAATAACACTGGAATAATTCATATAAGAAAATAGAGTCACAGAATATCCTAGCTGTAAAATACATCTATAAATTGTTAAATGACACAGTAAAAAGCTGATTACAATACAGTTCATTATAACAAGTGATTGGCCTCAAGAAGGGCATCTTCAGCCCTCCACTACACACTGAATGAGACACAGTGACTTTGGGTGTTCAGAGTGTGACTCCAGGGGGTTTGACTAAATCATCTTCAAAGGAACCTTTCAACTCTAAGTTCTGGTGATGATGTGACAAAACTACTGAGAATGTTGATGAGATGAGAAAAAGCATCCATATATGACAGTTTCTGCAGGTTTCTGCCTAAGCTCCTCCTTCATACACTCCACTCTGCTTCCCAACAAAAATGAACCTCCAAGATGTCTTTTCTAGACAGAGAGTATTAAAAAAAATATATATTATGGAAAATGTGACCCATAAACATTTGCAAGATCAAGGCCCTACATGCAGAGAAATTAAGAGAAGTACACCCAGGAGATATTTTGTATCAACTTCTCACTTTCTATTATAAAATGAGCAGTCAATAGGAGGAAATGCATCTGAAGACGATTATTGCTTCCTAACTTTGAAAAAGAAGACCATCCAAGAGTCAGGGCAGTTGTAAACACTGACACATAATTCAATGAGTTTTGCACAGCTGGACAAAGCTAGTTACCAAGAATCAGTTGTTTAATCTACGGCAACATCATCTAGACCACACCTAACTCTTTCCATATTCATACAACATGGAAACCCCTAACAAGATGGTTTTGTTTGTTATTTGTTTTGAGGGTTATATTCTGTATTTCCACAGACCTCCCTCTCAAAGTCAGCTTCTGGAAAAAAAATAAAAGGCCAGAATTCAGCAAAACAGGGAGGAGAAGGTACAACACAAACAGATGATGTTTTGAAATCATCAGGAGGAGGAGGACAGCTAGAAGGTAAATAATTTTTCTATTGTTCAGAATAAGTTCAGCTTTCCAGGTGCTACAAGCTTGCTGCAAAAAATATGATCTAAGTATGCAAAAAGACAGGTTGACTTAATTCACATCATATTCAAGTATATTAAGTTCTTGAGCACTGCATAGCTTTAAGAGCTTCCTCACTTCAAAAGCATTAAACTTTCCCTATAAAGGAGCCTGGATGTGTGTTACACTTAAAATCCTCCCTTTGAATTCATTCCTTTGGTAGATAGGACTTGGCTAGAGTGAACCTGAGTGTGAGAGTTTTAATGTATTAATACATAAAAAGCAATTTAAAGTGAAAAAGAAAAAAAAATATTTCTTCAAAGGAAAAGAAAATTATGGCCAGAAAAATGTTTTTAGAAATGCAAATGGAATCTTGGCACTTTATGTTTCCATATGTTTCCTGCAGCCGGGATGAATTCCAGCAAGTTGTCCTGGATTCCTGAAGAACAAAGAGAAAACTAAAAAAAAATCCTAAGTCAAATTAGGCAGGAGGAAAATATTCCTGTGCTGAAGGTATAGAGAAAATTTCAGAAGCATCGTAAAGCCTGCAGCAGTATGAATTAATTGTGAAAATGGAAAAATATAAAAAAAATCATCATAGTTCCTGAAAATGACAGAAAGCATCTGAAATTTCCTTTACTGAGACTCATTTCAAAGCTATCAAAAAAAGATATGAGATATTTTCCATATTTTGATATTAGACAAGTTGATCTGGAGGCATTTTGCTCTTTATTTCAAATGCTTTTAACACAGTTGAAACAAAAAGTGAGAGAAGATTCAGTAACCCAGAAATTTCATCTTTTGCTGCTCACAGACTCTAATTTCCTTCAGTCCTTTCAAGTTTTGCACCCAATAATAGACGTTGGGTGAGCAAGCATTATACCTGTCAGTGTAGCAACACAAGTCACATCTACCCTTCATGAATTCAAAAGGAGTTTCTTGTTAAAAAACCAAAATAACTGCAGAGCACTTCAGAAAATGTCTTCCAAAAGTGGATCCATTTGGTATGATACAGATGTAACTACTGTTCTTCTAAAACAACTTTAATACTCCTGGGACCAAGTCAGGCAGGAGGAAGGTTTTAGACTGAGCAAAGGACCAATGGTTTACATTTGGTAGGATTTTAATATCATATTCAAAATTTTCAATTAATTTGTCTAATTTTCCAATATATTTTCATCCATAAGACTATATTTAATGAAATTCTTTTTAATGATTTTCCAGTTCTTTTTATCATTTCTATTTCTACGTATTCACCCTCAAAGGCTTTTGGTGCACACTATAATTGGACAAACCTACTGATATTTTTCTTAATCCAGATTAAGTGAATGAGAAATGCTCTGCTGAAAGAGTTTCTCTACATGGCCAAAATCTACAAATATTCTCACCAACATATATTTCATTCAACTATAACTTTTCTTTTAGCCTCTTTAACTGCTCACTAGCTTAAACCTTCAATTTGTCAAACATCACCAATAGTAAAAATACCTTTCTTCTAACTCTGTTTTTATACTTTTGATACTTTTTTCATCTTTTGAAATCAAAAATATTGAAATAGCTACAACAGGCCCAAGATTTAATATAGATAACAAGGGTGTAGATAAGGTAAGGTGCTTAAGTTTGGATGTCCCAACTGAGAATTTTAGAAAGGGTGAACCAAAAAATTCCTGACAACCTCCCCTTTAGGGCAAACCACCAAATTTCTTACTATTTTTGAAGACTTTGACTAAAAAGTAGGGAATGTTTAGCATTTATTCAGTTATTATATCACAACATGGAATTTGCCATATTCCAAAGTTATTCCTGGCAAGTTACTTCTGAATCTCAATCCTTTCCAGCCTGGCACNTCTTGTGGGAAAAGGTCCTGGGAAACGAAACTAGAACTTAGTGAAGCACATAGAACAAGTAGAAACTTTGAGATTGTTTCCATGGATGTGGTTAAAACATAACATGCTAATGGGTATCTGGTGGTGGGAGTTTAATTAACCCATAGTCTTAGAGCAGACAACCATGTAGAATTTATAACCTAAGAATATGATATCTGCAAGATATATGTATCTATTGTGGAAAAGAGCATGTGAGCTTTTGCACGTATACTGATGAAGTAATCCTTTGTAAAAAGTATATAAGCTGAACGCGAAATGGAGGTTTTCGGGATCCTGACTTGGGACTTTAGTCCTCAGGTCCCCGGGCCCTGAATAAAGCACCTCATAAATCAACTCTGTTGGTTTGTGTTCTACTTGGGTATCGGGCAACATCCCAACCCAGCATCCTAATTCCACCTTCACCTGTTGCAAGCTCAGTACCTCAAAAGGAGGCCAAGGGTTCCCAACAGCACAACCAATTAATTGCAAGGAAACAGAGGACAGGCTGACCAGTGCAAGAAATAACTGAGCACTGAAAAGGTCAAAGCAGTCTGATTTACAGTACTGTCATGTTGTGCAGGATGCATGAGGCATTTCAGTGCTCATTTCACATTCTACAGTGACAATGTCTGTAATGAATAGGAAATGACATATTATGAATTCATTCTTGTGATGATAATTGTAATGAGAATAGTGAATTGTACAACAAATCTAATCCATCTTCATGACAATTTAAAAACTGTAATCTGATTGCCATCCTGGGGTATTCTTCAGACACTTTCTGGAAGAAAACTAAATATGATAAAGAGGCAAAAAACATATTGTCTTTCGTGGATATGTTAAACTCATATTTCTTGGAAAGATGTGTGATCTGTGTGAAACTTACACAAAACCCCCCTTCCTTTAATTATATGGAAACTTTGATTTTCCTTTTATTTCAGCATAGTATGCTGTAACTTTATTAACAGAATCTTAAAGGTCATCGACTCTAAATCATGCATTAACAGAGGATAAAGAAAAGAACTGAAAAACCTTGAGTTATTCCAATAATAATCAGATGTTCTCTATGTAAGATAATAGGACAGAGTGATGCATTGCATTTAATAAACCTAAGTGCATAGGAAAATCAAACTCTACATAAAGCTCCGTTACCTTGCAGATTTCAGAACCTTTTTCTTGGCAGGGGGAAAACAATCTTTCAGTGAAAGATACAGCAGTGCACTCACTGAAACTTCAAAAACAATAATTTCTGTCCCCACAGTTTTACTGGAAACAGGAACTACAATATTTGCTTATGCCAAGCTAATAAAAATGTAAGCCCTCTCTCTCCCAAGCATGCTACCATCTGATTTCAATGCTCAGAATTAAATACTGGCTCCACAGCAGGCCCTCACAAAAATGGGATTGTGACCCTGCTGGGACCAGGACATTAGCATTGCTTGCTCATGGCTTCTGTCATCCCCTCTATCTCCCACTGATGACACTCACACAACACAGCCGGCCTAAACTCCCCCAAACCACGCCCAAAAATCTGAAATTCAGTCTAAGAAATGCTTCTCTGAGCTATCCTTCCTCTTATTCCCCACAACACCAATTTTATTTTCTGTCTTAATTTTATTGTTTTCTTAATGTCTGGGTAATTGAATCAAGTGTGGGTCATAGCATTGCTCCTAAGCCAGGCTGGAAATCACGTAGAGGAGGGCTCATTTAATGGATCATTACTTGCTAACTTCATATAGCATTGCTTGGATTATAAACCAGTTGTGTATCTTGTTACACAGCTGATGGTCTTGTAACCATGCTGCTGTATCACCTGAAATTTATGGTTCTGCTTAAGATTTACTTTGGGAGTGATTTATTTTGTTTTCAAGAGTAATTTGTATTCTAAGAGGGCCTGTTCTAGTAGAGGCTGAAATCATTCTCCAAGAGGTTTACATAAGCAAAAATAAAAATTATAATGACAGTCTGTAATTTCCATGGATGAAGTTTTAATAGAAGTGCTCTGGTGAACAGCAACAATTTGTGCTCACTTGTAGAAGTAAATCACTTGATATGTTGATTGTATTGAATTAGTCACCTGTAGAAGTCATGGGTGTTGACTATTGAATTTTTTTAAAAGGTCTTTATTGACTATTAAAGAGAAAATGTATTGAAAAGGTGGCCCACTGTTGTAATTCTGCTCATTATAAAGTGCTAAATAGCTGAAGGGGACTAAAATAGTATTTGGGAAAAGAGAATCTATTTTTAACTAATTAGCTTTGAATCATTTGTCTAGCTAATCCATGTTCTCAATCTACACCAGTGTTTGGAAGGTAATTGAAAACCAGTCTTCTAATAAATGTGGTGAGTGCCCTAACTAGAAGAGATTCCAGCACTCAGGAAAGAGAACAGAAACAGCTGCAAATGGCAACTGCAGGACTGGGGCATGGCCAGTGTCTGAGTGGTCACTTTAGAGTGTGTGCACACCAGATAAGTGTTCACACTGTGTATCAGACAACAGCCTCGTAAAATCACAACTCACAACAAGGTCACAGTCATTAAACACCTTGAAAATATACACCTAGTCAATAAGGGAACAAAAATCCTCACACCTCCCCTCCCCCCAAATATTTGTATTAATATTTTTCCTGCTCCGTGTTAGTAATTAGAAGATTTCTGTAATGATCTAAATGTTATTGGAGTTTCAACACTTAACTGCCTTCTTTAGTTTGCCTATATAATTAAGGTGTATAGAGCAAGCAAAAGAGATTCCTGGTTATGTGGGTGGGGGGAGGGATTGTTTGGGTTTTTTGTTTGGTTTGTTTTTGTTTTCTTTTTTATTTAAAGACCAGTCAATATTGCAGTTCTGGGATAGGATGAATAATTTATGGCTCTCAGAAATAGCATGGTACAGAGAACGTCTTAAGATGCACTAACTAGCACTGAACAAATGTTGTAAGCAAACAGGCAACACAAAGCCTTTTATTGAGTTAAAGCAACTAAGTAGACAACGTTCAGAAAAAGAAGTTATTTAGCAGAGAGCCAAGAATTGGATAGAAATTGAGAAAATTATCATGCTCTGCCAAATTTCACTTGGGTCAAAACAGAAAGATAGTTCTAAGGCGATGAGGCAAACCTACCTGCAAACAAGACTCTGAAAGAACCCAGCATATTTCTTTCAAGTTTTATGTTATCAAACTATTTTATTTAGATTCCTGAACTCTTCCTCTGCCATTCCTTTGTTCCTTGGAAATCCTTACAAATTTCTTATTATAGTAGATTTTGTTTTTCCTTAGAATCTGGTGAGTTAATTGCTTTCCAGCATGACTTTGATACCCATATCAAATGTACTTGGAAAGTGGGACTGTTGTAAATTGTAATGTGCAGTTTCTGGAGGATTGTGCAATTTCTATAGTCAGATGCCACTTCCTCTTAGACCTCTGTTACCTGAAACCTTGTCTTGATGAACCCACCAAGTTTGGTGTGTTTCTGAAAAGCCACAGGTGACTGATGGTTTGTTTTCAGCACCAGGGGATACAGCCTGCAAAGATAATATCCAAATGCATTCGATCCCCCTCACACAGAAAAATCTCTCCCTCACTCTGAATTTCTCTGTTCCAATGTGAGTGCAGTCTCTTTACGCTTTAAAAAAAAGGCAGGAACATAACAGCAATTAGTTTTGGAGCTTTGGATCTTGTAATTGTGGTTGGAATCTCCACAAAAACTGCTCTGCAATTTCCTGATTAGAAGCACTTTATAAAAGATTCTAATTGTTGTTTTCTCCCACAAAGAAAAAGAAAACTGAGTAGATATACTTTTAATTATCTGCTAAGATAAAACAAATGTTTTTGAGAAAGTGTATCAAATCAACTCTGAATTAGCATGAGAAGACAGAAAACAAACAAATAGCATTTACTTAATTTTATTTGTATTTCTATACATCTTGCAGACTAGACAGTCCTATTTTAAGTCACCTTAACATAAATGTGCAGTGCCTGTAAATAATTCCTCAAGTTCCACAAGCCCAATAAAATATAGCTGTTCAGCAGTAAATGAACGAAGTAAACACTCCAAGACTTTGGTTCTAACTCCAATTCTCCATGACAATTTCCACCCCAATTTTCAAACAGGAGAATTCTAATGTTTACACACCTCTTACTTTTATCTACTGTTCTGCTGCTTCTCCAGAGCTACAGATTTCTACATAACTATACACTTATTATACCACTGAATTAAACAGAAGTCAGGACCACAAAGAAAGGAGTAGCAATACTGAAATGCTTTTTGTCTCCTTCCTGTAATTTTCCCCCAAATAAATATTTGTCTTCTTTATCATTTGAAAGATGCTGATGCTTGGAAAATTAGCTCCTAGAATCTAAACTGCTATGAACAAGACTGAAAAATCCACACTGCTCATGATCTATTTTGATCAAACCCCACTGAAGTTAATGGAATTATGCTTTTTAGGGTATTTCAATGAAAAATGTTTCACTAGATACCCTGAAAGCAAAAATACTTTTTTTGCGAGGTATTAGTGTTGATATTTTTAGCCAATCTATTTTTCTTGGAGTGAAGTGACTAGTATTACATTATTCTGTGTATTCCCCAGGGATGCAAAAATTTTTCCTTTTAGGTCTTAAGGGATCCATTCACGTGCAAAAAAGTAAGCAGCAGTAGGGCTTTAAAT
This sequence comes from Illadopsis cleaveri, assembly GCA_013399915.1. Classification (NCBI taxonomy): domain Eukaryota; kingdom Metazoa; phylum Chordata; class Aves; order Passeriformes; family Timaliidae; genus Illadopsis; species Illadopsis cleaveri. The sequence goes on along the minus strand of VXBB01005110.1, from coordinate 30,614 downwards.
TAAGGTCTAAAGTAATTGGGTTGTGAGTACAACCTCCCAAGCAGAGGCTGTAAGGAGATTTTCTCCTTTGGGCATGCTCCTGCCACAATTCTGGTTTTCCCCGGAGAGTTATTTCTACTCCAACACCTGCAAGGACATAGCAGGGCAAAAGAATGCTGCAGTACTTCTGAAGACCAAATGTCAGGTGAAATTCTCCCAATTAAAAGTTCTCTCAAGTTCTCTCTTTGGGAGCAGAAAATAAGACAATTTAGTGTCTTAGAACTTCCAAGACAGGGCTAGACAGTTCTTGTTCCGTGTTCAAGTTCATATGAATAATCTGCCTTTTTTTTCTGCCTTCATGGTGAAATTGTTCATAATGAGAGCTTTGGTTTTCAGTTTGAGTTTGGGATTTGTTTTGTTATTTTTTTATTTGGTTTGAGTGGTTGTTAATTATTTAATTATTATTTGGTTGCTTGGTTTGTTCTCTGGTCTGTTTTTTATTTGTTTGTTTTATTCAGAAAAGACTGTCAGTCATATCATTAGCCCTGTAATTCAGGAGCCACTTGAATAATAAGCAGTTGTATTGTTTTGTCATTTTTATTGAACAGGATCTCTCAGCACGCAGCAGGCAGATTAATGTCATTGGCCATCATTTAACTACTCATACCCTCTTTGATTCATTCCCCGAAGTTGTAGAATTGATATTAACTTTTAAGAACTGGACAGTAAGATAAATGATTTGGGTTTTGTTTTACCTTGAAATAAGAAAAAGGTCAGAAATAATTTATCTTGGCATGACAGAATCTGACCAGGCAAACAGAACTTCCTGATGATTTGCTATGGGAAAACTCTCACTGCCTCCAAGCTGAAACACCTGGATATTGACCCTTGAAGCCTCTCCCCAGCTCTGCTTTTTAAATTCTCTTTGGCGTGCACTGATTTAAAGGGAGTAAAAGGTGATTGAGCACAATACTATTTTTGACAGAAATTGGCTATTTTCCCCTGGTTCAGTCTTCTCATCCTTTGCAGTGTGGAGAGGACTTGGAGCTGCTCTGATGTTGGGACTTACTGGACAAACTACAAAGCAACACTAAAATCTGCCTCAATAAAATCTGCAGGCCTGTGTTTTGCCACGCTCCACCACAACACCCTGTGCCTTGCAGGAGCACACTCTCCAGATCTCCCATCTTGTCTTCAAATACGACAGTCTACTTCCTTTTGGATTTTTTTTTTTGGATTTTGCTTTTCCATTAAAATTTGCCTGAAAATTGTTATGAATGAGTCTGGTTTTGCGAGAAGAGTCACAGTACACTCCCAACTTTTTAATGATTTCGATTATTTACTAGAACTGGGGGAAAACCTGACAGCCTGTCACAGACAATGCTGGCAAAGTTGTTTAAATCATCTCTAGGCATGTTCTAATTTAGCTCATTATTAATTTCCTGCCAGGAAATCACTGCCCTAAACCTCTCTAATTCAGACATAAGTCATTCTAAACTCTCAAACAGACAGCTGATTGAACCCAAGACTTTTGTCTCATTACAAAGCCCAGACGCTTTCAGGCAGAAGACTGTTCTAGGCATTTAATATTTTGAAACAAAATGTACTGTATAATTAATTGAGTATGAAATGCGTTGTTCATCACGGAATTAGTTTATCTTTTCAAGAGTTTTCTGGCTGTATGCAATCATTCACATTTCACAAACTGCTGTAGGTTTATGAATTTTCACTTTTGATACATTTGAGTTCTAACTGTGTTTGCAAAATGAATACAAAATGTTATCTGGAGGCAAACTGAGTGAAACCCCTCTAGTTCTATCCAGTAAAATAGAATGTTAGGTCATTAATCACCTTCTTCTTCATCACTTCTCATTTTTTCCAGTGAATGCTTTGTATTCCAGCCATGTGGGGGATACTAGCTGAGAACAAATAAATCTGAACTGACAAAGCAGGAAATATTTCCTAATTATTTAGACTGCTGAAGAGAGCTAGAAAGCAGAGACAAAGAAAACCCATGAAAGGATTAGTTTGTGAATCATTTCCTTTGCTGGGCATGAGATGTGCCTGTCATGTTAACTTCAGTTATCAACTCTCTTCAAAAGACAAGGAGATGGAGACAGGGGTGCCATCAAAGGGGTGGTACCCAAGTGCCCACTCATTGCATCCGAGAACAGTGAGCCTCTCCTTGCCAAGTGTCAGGGTGTTTGCTTTGGTCTCATTTTGGCCAATTTCATTTGGAAATTTGGTCAAATTCTCACCCGTTTTCTGCTTTCTTGTATTGGCCAAATAATAGACTGAGAAAATACTTTATGACACTCTTCTCTGTTTCATCCCTCTTTTTGAATTGCTAGAAAAATAACTGACCACAGCTAGAATTGGATTGTGCTTTCCAGCCTTCAGTCTGTCCTCCCAGACCGTGTGGATGTGAGGGGCCTTTAGACACCTTTTTTCCCCTTCCCTAACACCTTCTTTACTGAAACCTGTGTCCCCTCATCAATATCAAAAGAGCAAAGGATACCCAAAAGTGTAACAGCGGTCCCCTCCTGAGGACTGTATTCCTGTACCAGCACTTGGTATCACACGTATTAAAAAATACCCTGTGCCAGCTACTGAGGTATGATGACAATATGAATTTGTCTCTGCTGTTACTTTGCACAAGAAATACTGAAGAATTTTCTTTAACCAGGACTTACATGCCCTAGAGAAACCGTGTGCTCTTCTTTCAGACCCTTTGTTACAAAAGGAGTGACGGCTGTAGGAAAAATGCCTGCAGAATAACTAACATTTTATACTCCACTAGGTGCTATAATAACACCCTATAGTCTTTCAGGAGATCTTGCTGGTGGATTTGTGCTATTTTGATGATAGCTGTCGATTCACAGCTCCTCAGACCAATTGACAATGGGGCCCCTACTGTGTTATATAAAGCATGCACTTTAGCTTTAAAAGCTCAAACCTTTAATCAAATCCAAAATGCCAGAGTAGGAATTTAAAATCACTGTCAGTATGACTTCGCTCACATCTTCAAGTCTGGCAGTCTCAAAAATACTTTATCAACTATACGGTATCAAATGGAATTTGCTTAAACACAGCAGAGAGATTTTTTAATAAGGAACAATTTGTGTTGCTTTATTTCTCTGTTCACATGGAGAGCAGTATATTGAGCCATGTTTTCACTGGTTTTGCTTTTTTCAGTTAAAGCCTTAAACCATCCTAATCATCACCATTCTGTTTTCACTGTCAGAACAGCTTTTTTTAGGTTTTTAAAATGAAACAGACTGACTGATAAAATGATACTAAAAGATCCTGAAAACTGCTATCTGACATTCAGCTTTTGAGTTACTCATGACTAACACTGTATTGTATGACAAAATCTTTAATAGCCAATCTTTAACACTTTCCCCCAACAAATAAATGCAAAACAGACTTCATCAAGCAAAAAAACAGATTTCCAAATTCCACATGTCTACTTTTCATTCAGGACCCAAACCCCATAAGATAATTAAGGTTCCTATGATCATTATCAATCAGAGAGGAATCCAGCTAGCATTGAGGCAATGGACATTGGTGTTTAGAGTTCATTTTCTTTGCACTGCTGTTGCAGTATCCCTCTGCCAGAGGGGAGGACATCATGCACATGGCAATAAATTCTCCTGCAAGTGTTACTGATTTCTGAATAACAGCCATAAAATCTTTATTCTGAAAATATGATGTAACCACCATGGCCACAGACCTGGAAAAACTAGGTTTGTAGATCAGATCAGCCTGATTTCAGGAGTGGCTCCAAGCCTTCATCAAGACACTTTCTTTTCCTTCCGCACTCCAGTTCCCATGATGAAATCAGGAACCTCTGAGAGACTTAATGAGATCAGCTAAAGGGAGCATCAACCAGTTCAGGTGCAATTTCCAGTCTCAGAGGCTCCCCATTGAAATCCACATAGTCATCCATCTGTATTCCTTAAGGTGCCTGGGATAAGTGACTCATCCCATTCTTTACATCCATGCAAAAGGGTAAACTCCCAAACAAACTCCCAGCTGGGTTCAGCACTAGATTTTTGCAGTCGGGACAGGGTGTTATATTACAGCTGCCAGAGTCCAGCTAGGGTGACTCCTCTGAAATACAGTTCCAAGCAAAAACTTAAATCCACTGCTCACCTAAAGTACAAACCTCTCATAACAGCATTATATAACAAACATAAACCTCTCAGTGCACCAATGCAATTCACAGGTGGCACTAAATTAGAAATTCTAAACACTGTGAGGGTAGTGACAACAAAACAGAGCACCCAAGATTAAAATTTTCAGAAAATAATTAAAGGAAGAACATCAAAGAATGCAAACAAACCATAAGAGGAAAGAAACTGAAAGATGAAAATCCAAGATGTGCTATTGAAAGATAGAAAGGAATAATATATGCAGACAAGAATTAATGATGTAGCCAGAAAAAAACCCAAAAGGTGCTTGATACACCTTTTAAGATGCAAAAAAAGCAAAACAAAGATATGGAAATGCCATGGTGAAATCCTGTTTTCCAAAGTTACAAAATAGAGTTCCAAAAAAAAAGTGTTTACATAAAAAAAACACTGAAAGAACCACAGCACTGGATTCACCAAAAAAGACTATAAACAAACCAATTATGTGGGTTTCACAGTAGCAACCCACAAAAAAGTCGAAGAAGGCTAACACAAGGAATAATAATTATTTACTGTGTTACACAGAAATTAATGAAATAAAACCAGACTCAGCCTTCAGTGAAGGCTGAATTTTAGGAAACATCTCTGAAAGTGAGTTTACTAGAAAGCTTAGCAATGCTGCAAAGGGCACATTGAAATCAGCCCATCAACTGGGACTTAAATGTGAAATATACACGTGTCAGTGGCTTTTCCAGTACATTACTGAATCTATTTTGAAAGCTGTATGCAAATATCTGGTGAACGAGTGAATCTATATCCCATTTAATGAATTTTATCTTTAAGTGAATAGTCAAGAATCAATTATTTCTCAACAATTTGTAGGTAAAGATAACTTAATGAATATGCATGCAAATATAGAGTGGCAAATACTCTGATGAATATGCAAAACACATGAAGTGTTCACAAGCATTCCCTGAAAACTTTTAATTAGGTACTCATCCAATCAAAGAACAGAAATATCACTTAGTTATGTGATCCCAAACTGCAAATCATGATCACAATATGGAATAATCCCTGCACTCCTTCTGTAGGCTAAAATAAAATTATTCAAAGAAAAGTAACACCAAATTAAGATCTGTTTACAGATAACTCTGGTATTCGATAGACCGACGATTTCCAAAAAAATTATGTTTGTTCATTTGGTTTTTTCCCTTTACTGGCAAAAAGACCCCCTCCTTTTTCTTTGTATCAAAGCTCCCTAGTATTTCCTGAGCCTGACTACCTCAGCAGAAAGCCATGCCCAGCTCCAGGTCAGCCCATGCAGACTAGGTGTTACCTGGTATTTCTGAGCCCAGGAAACCCAAAGCTGCTCCCTAGAAGCACTCAGGAGACAGCACGTATGCAGGGGCTCAGTGAGGTCCTGCTCTGGCTGCCACTCCAGTAAATTTGAGACAGATTATGTCACTTGGTCTGTTATTGAAGAGCACAATCAACTTAAAATGTTTATTTCAGGGGACAAACTAATAAATCACAGTAGCTTCAGATGACCATTAAGCTTGTCAAGATTTCACTTTCTGACTTACATTTCTTGTGACTTGACTCCACACAGGAATTTTAATGATGGCCACATAATGTAATGCCAGGCTGACCTTTCCAGTCAGGAGAGGCTCACCAGTAAACATTGTGATGACCTAACCTCTAAAAAGGACATCAAAAGTAAAAGGAATATGAGCTCAGGCCAGGTGATGGGTGCTGTGGAACAGGATCCAGGCAATGCTGTGTGCACTGCCCATGCTGGGGGATCTGACTGAAAGCTGACATTGTGGTTTATTGCCATTTTCCATGAAATTACAGGGTTTACACATCCTTCATCCTGACATGGGTTCAGAGGGCTGGCAGAGGAGCACTGAGATAACCTTTTAATGAGCAACACAACCATCAGGAAAAGAATGATAAGCTGGGCTCTTATAATTGCAAGTTTCATGGTGTATAAGATATGAAACACGAGATTAGAAGGATAACAGGAGGCTTTATGTAAACAATAGCATTGCTAAGGACAACAAACTCACAAAACCTTTAAAAAACTAGACCCTCTCACAGGGACTTTGGTGGAACAGTTCCACAGAAGGTGAACTCACACTTCAGCTCCCAAACCATTGTGGTACAACGAACTGCAGCAGTGAGAAAAAAAAAGATAACAATGTTCCCGTGGCAGGGCTGGGCCAGCCCTTCCTCAGCAGCTCCTGGGGGACCCCTCCCTTTCCTGGGAAGAGCAGAGCCAGGCAGCCTCTCTCCAGAGCAGTGAATGTACTGGGACTCAGGGCAGGCCATAGCCAGGTAAAACACATCCACTAGATGTGTTCCAGGAAATGCTAAATTGGCCATTTGTCAGAGATTTCTTGTCTGAATAGGTAAATTGCAGTGAAATTCTTTGTATGACAGTGATGAGTGAAGAAAAGAATATCATGTTTTTTCTGAGGGGGGATTTAAGGTCAGTCCTGGTACACCGCATTCAGTGATATGTGCTAGGAAGTCTTATAAAGTAAGAGCAAAAGTGAAGTCTTGTAACATCCAAAGCCATCCTGCAGCATGCAAGGTCTGGTTTGCTCCTTCCATCCCTCCTTCCACACCCTGACCCAGGAAAAGTAGCACACAGCCACCAAAATCATCAATTGGAACAAAACCAGGGAAAATTAATTTTCCTCATGAACCTCAGGCCTTCCCATGGCTTCCATGAAACAGGAAAAAATCAGTGATGTTGTTTTCACTCTTACATAGAAAAATAATTATCTTAATGAATATTGTGGTTGTGTTGTGCATTTATATTATGAATATCTTTGACTATCACTTAATGATCTTTCTGTTGTCTAAAAAACCCCTGGTGATTGAGTTTGGATTTGTCTGATTTTGTTTCTATTTACACAGTAAAAAGCAGTTGCCAAGCAGAACATAATAAATCGAAATTCTGACATAATAAATAGATAATGTATTGTAATTGGATTATTTGTAGACTGTCTCAGCAGAAATTTGCATAACACTCAGAAAGATTGCTGGAAATACTGAAAATAAGCAGCAGAGCTAATTAAGGGGTTTGTTTACATGTATCTTCCTGAAAACACAGTAAAGAAGGAATTAAAAATATATTCTCTCAGTTTTCAGGGGGAGATTGCCACAGGGTTAAAGGATTGATGACTCCATAACTTTTCTTTTCCATCCAACCCAAAATTTAAACCTGCATTTAAACTAGGATGAAAAGGATAATGCACCCAATTCCAGCAGCAAGGACTGAAACTTATTGTAGTGGATAGACATGTATCAACAGATCAATAGACATCTGTGTTCATGCAGATAATCACTGAATTAAAACAGGGAAGTCTATTCAGTTGTCATCCTGGTACATACCAAAGAGGCATTGGTCTTTGTGCCTTCAAATGCCTGTGGTCTGTAACCTAAAGTGTGATTTCTGATGCCATTTTTTCTTGTCTGGATGTCTGGCTTCACAGATGAACAGTGCAATGAATGTGCAGGAATAATTAGACCTGAGAAAAGTGTCAAGACACCACTGTAACACTTGCAGGCCTTTAAAAAAAGCTAAATATTGCCTCTAGTTTGGGGTTTTTGTCTTTCAAAAACAGAACGAAATACAATGAAACAAACTAAAGATGCTAGTGATTATGTAATTAGTCATAAACCTTGACCCACATTGCCAGATTTCCCAAAGAAAGAGTCTTCTGACGATTTGGGGATTGTCTTTGAGCTCGATTGTTGGGAAATAATAATACATAACTCCTAATCAAAACAGCATAGATGATCACACGAATGTCTGATTTGGTTGGTTCTTCAGACTTTCAGGGAGAATTAAAGTGTAGACACATACTTTCAAAAAGAATCACTGACTTTTTAAAGGTGTTTAGTTTTGATGCATTATAGAGTTGGTTTCTATCTGCAGCTGTGGGCATTTACCTGGAGAGTTTTTGCAGGAGAGAGCCCAGCTGCACACTGGAGAAAACCGAGGTACTGAACCTGCCTCATCCTGACCCCTGTGCCTGAGGGGGATCACACAAACAGCCCTGGCTGGGCCTGCACACTGCTTACAGGGACATTATCTGCAACTTGGACTGTGGTGTTCTGTGACTGATGGTATCTTCCTTCACAGAGGGGCACTTAATGGCAGGACATTAAAATTACTTGTGTCAGTTGTACAAACAGATTGCAACTCTGGTGACAAAAGGATCTTAACCTTCCACTGTTGCTGTAATTTATATCAATCTTTATAAAAGCAGTCTCTGGGGCTGGAGAAGCTGTTTCAGTGACATGGCAACATGTGCATCACAGTCTTACTCCATGTCAGTTAGGTTGTGTCTTTTCTCTCATGGGCCATACTGAACTGGAGACAAATAGTTTTATTGTCATTTTAACTGTCTTAAATTATTCTATTTGATATAAACTTTGGTTTCTGTATAAACAAAGTACTAAATGGGATTAAAGGAAGTTTATAGTAACTCTCTATATGAAATACTCGGTTTTTAAAGCTCTTGAGAGGAATAAACAGCTGGAGTGAGGGCCAGATCCTTGAGAATCAATGCAGTGAGGCACCTCAGAGATATCAGGATACCACCCTTGCCCTCCTGCTGCCTCCACAGGAGAGTGCAGATCTGTCCTGTGATCCTCCAAATAGCTGATGCGCTGCTTGATGCATTCTAGAACAGCACTGTGAACATACATTTTGAAAACTCCATACAGTCTAAGGATTTCTGTTTAGTTTTCTAATTATTCAAGCAAAACCACAATCTTGGAATCTCTGTGTTCAATTTTGGGCCTGTCACTTCAAGAAAGGCTTTGAGGTGCTGAAGAAGATGTCCAAAGAAGGGAAATAAAGCTGGTGAACGGTCTGGAGGACAAGTCTGATGAGGAGGGGCTGAGGGAGCTGTAGGTGTTCAGCCTGGAGAACAGGAGGCTCAGGAGAGACCTTATTGCTCTCTACAACTCTCTGAAAGGAGACTGGAGCCAGGAGGTCTGTCTATTTTCCCAAGTAACAAGTAATAGGTGAGAGGAAATGGCCTCAAGTGGTGCCAGGAGAGGTTTAGGTGGGACGTTAGGAAAAATTTCTTCAGTGAAAGGATGGTGAAATCTGGAAACAGAATGCCCAGGCCAGTTGTGGAGTCATCACCCCTGGGGATAAATGCGTAAATGTGGCACTTGGGGACATGCTTTAGAAGTGGGTTTGGCAGTGCTGGTCAATGGTTGGACTTCATGACCTTAAAGGTCTTTTCCAACCTAAAAAATTTTATGATTCTGTGGTTCTATGATTCTATCTCTCATCAAAATTGTGTCCCACGAGTATCCAGTTTCAGTATAGTCTCTAAAGGGGAAAACGGTGTTAAATAGGATTAAAAGTTAATGAAATATTTTATGACAATATTTTACCATAGCAACAGAAAGTTAGATCTGAGCATTGTATAAATATTAATATTACTCTCCTCATCTCAATCACTGAAGGACTTGGGGAAAGTGTGTGGAGGGGGAAGAATCTCATTTTTATGGTTCTAAAATTCAAATGTGAAAGAGGAAGAGAGATTAGGTTATAAAAATAAGGTGCTGCTAACTTGCCTAATGGCCTGTAATCTGCTGGAAGTACAGCTGCACTGGGCTTTTAAACAGGTGCTCTGATTATAGAGCATAACAAACATGTTAGGCTTTGTAGTGCATTTAATATCTTATAAACAGCCAGGCTAATTTAGGCAAGGCTAATGGGTTAGCTCAAATGGTACTCGTGTAAAAGGTGTGTGATCATTTCTGCGTACATTAAAGCGACAATTTCGGTGCTCTGAGCTCCCCACCCCGCACATCTCAGAGCAGAGTTCCCAGTCAGTGCAGCAGGGAGATCCAGCTGCTCCTGCCTCTGATCACTGGCTTTACTTTGTGAGCCTGTGGCTGTGTAATCTTCCAAACAGGGAAGAAGTTGGAAATGAGCCTGGTGTCTTGAGAGAGCGTGCTGTCATTTATATTTGCCCTCTCTCCAGAAACCTCTCACTGTGGTTTTTCCAAGTGCAAACCTAGCAAGTGTCATATTCCCACTGCCCCTATGCTTTATATTTTCTGAGATTCACTTTATCAGGATACTGCAAGCCTCTGCTAACTTGAGACTAAGAGGTTATACTTCCAAACAAGAAATTAAAAATCTAAAAGGTGAACGAAGACTAATTCTACTGTGATACACATGGATTTCAATATGTTAGGACTGATGGGGAAAAACAATCAGGATATTTTTGTGTGTGTGAACAGAATCAAGAACTCAGTGCAATGTCCCCAGCAGCACTGGCCTTGTTTGGGGTGGCAGACCCTTGGGTTGTTCACACCTTCAGCACTGACCAGATGCTCAGTCTGAGGCATCAGTACCTGTCTGCCCCTGGAGCACATCTGGGAAAGACAGCTGCATGTGGACCTGCTCATCTGTCTCTGCTCTGTGCTGTCCAAGTAACACTTTATGCCTGTGGTTACAATCGTGCTCCCTGTGGGCATAAAAATGAGGTGTTTAAATATTTTATTAACTAGATCATAAAGCCAACCTCCAAGGGGCTGATCCTACCTGAGGCAGTGAGATCACTGCCCTGCTCTGCTCTGCAGCTGCTCCTTAGCTAATTAATCCTTCTGCGAGGTCAGCACAGCCACAAGAGAAAGGAGGCATTGGTTTAGGGCAGATCATAAGGCAAAAGCAGATTTGTGGGTACAGAGGAGAGAGGGCAGGAGAGGTAAATGTTCCACAGGAAATTACAGTGAAGGCCCAAATTGGAGCTGGAGCCCCATGTCTGCTGCAGTGCCTGTGGGTACCTGTATGGTGCAGAGTTGTAGCTTTGGCATATGTAAAGAACTATATACTTTAAAATTCACTTTTTAAATGAGATTATTTTTGTGTGTGTGGCTGGAGTTGTTTTGGTTTTTTTTTGTGTTTTTTTTTTTTGTCATAATGAATCTGTATACCTTAGATGAAATTCAATTTAAATGTAATAATAACTTTCAGTGTACTTTTACAAGTTCATAGCACAGTCAGAAATATTTAAGTGACTCAGATATTTTTGCAGGTTCTGGAAGTTTTTTTAACAACTGACACATTTAAGTTTTAATATTTATGCTCAGTTGAATTTTGACACCTAAAATATCCAACAGTGATGTGACCTTTTAGGCTTTCTGGTTTGTTTTTATTTGAACTGATGCTGTTCTTTTGAGCATCTGTTTGGTGGCATACTGTGGAGGAACGCTTATTATTAGACTGTTTATTTTAAGAATAATGATATAACAGATATGCCATTGTTAGCAGAAAAGCAAAACATCAAAAAATAGCATATGAAGCTGGCAGCTCAAACACATCTTTCTGGGAGTCATCTTAGTGAATCCATTTCTTACTCCACTTGCTCCACTAAAGAAGAAAAGTAGGGTTTTTTATAGCTATACTAATGCCACATGAGCCATTCTGATCAAAAAATTTAGAGTTTCAGATCTGATGCTGAAGTCCAAAAGAACAGTAAGATTAAAATATGCCACATCTTCAGTGTGGCATCTCCCATTTAAGGAGGAATACTGTAAAAGAAACAGATTAACCTTCTCATGCTGCAAAAATTCAAAGGCTAAGCCCAAAGCTTTTAGAGCAAGCACACACAGTGGCTTAAGCCAGAAAACATTTTCTCGCAGTGAATCCCAGAGTTGCAGACTCTATCTCAGCCCAATTAAGTTCCTTGAACTCTAGCTGTCTATGGTTGTGTATAAATCTCCCTGAAATCCTACAGTAAACCAAGAGCAGAGAATCTGCTATTCTAATGACTGAATGATTTAAGTTGTGTGTCTTCCCACAGTGCAACACTCAGTCCCGGTATCACTCTGTAGCATATTCCATTGTGGATACACCACTCAGGATCACTTTAGATTTTATGTGCGCTTCATTATGCAATCCTAAAAGCCTAAAAATGTGATATAATGGAACATTTAGCTCAAAGATAAGGAAAACAGCACGCTGCACTTTGCAGCCATCTGATATCCTGACAGGAAAGGGAACTGACACATGATAAAGAAATAAATAGTACTAGCAATGAGTTATGGCTTGTGGGGATTCAGTCATGCATTATTAAAACGGTATCACGACACAGTTCACTTTGCAATTGGCCAGGCCACCATTTTGCATTCCTTCAGGCAGACTGGTTTCCTGTGCAAGGAATTGATGGGAGCCAATGAAATGAAAATATACATGCAAATGGTAGGCAACTGTATGAAATAACAAACCCAAGGGCAAATGTGCACATCCTGTCAATTCCCAGACCATAAGGAAAATAAAATATTCAAGCATTGTGGCGATTCATAATGTATAAAAGGCAGATAATGTAAAACAGTTGTGGTGACCCCCTATCACACAGGACAAAGAATTGGCCCAAATTATGTTCTCTTTCTTTCAGGTAAAGACTTTCATGAAAAACAATTTTTTAAATGAACACTGAGGGAAAATCCAATGCTGTCTATTACAAATCACATTCTGGTTAGTTATCCTCCCTGTCATGACCATAATTCTGTAACAGGCTCTTTGATTAACAAAACTGCTTGAGTACCTGGATTCCTTCTATTAAATATATTTTCTATTTCTTCCACTGTTCCCATAGCTACAAAACTCCCTTCAATTTATTAACACTCAAAAGTTCAGAGAAAGCAATAAGCCGATTAATGATATGTAAAGGGGAAACTCAAGAACATAAATCCAAGAGGCCCTTCCAGGTAAGAAGGGCTCTACCATAGGCTCTGAGTTTCAGAGCAAAAATCATAGAGGAAAAGAAAAAAAAAGGCAAAAAAGTTTCACTAACACCTGTTCAAAATACAGAACACTTATAATAGGAAACTCTTTTGTTGATTAATTTGTCAAGCATGGAACTTTGCACAGAGTATCTGAGGTTTTGTAGTATTAATCTGAGTTGCTGCTGATAAAATGAGAATATGTGAGGTTTCACAACAAGAACATAAATTCTAATTATCAACCAAAGAGAGGAAAGAATTAATTCAGTAGGTTATATATACCAAAAGAATGTTGCAGTTGTGAATGTTGAAGTAATAAATATTATAAATATTTCTTACATTTTCATAGTCTTCACTTGTCAGTAGCTAAACAAGGTTGAGAAAGAAGAATCAATATTAAATTACACTCTTTGCAAACATTAATAAATATTGCTGTTACTTCTTCAGCCTCTATTTGAGAACCCAAACTAATAAATCAAAGATTTCTCCATTTTTCCTTTTGGCCCTCTCCCAGACAAAAGCAGGTGCAGACGTTAAAATGGGTTGTTGGGAAGTTTTATTTTCATTCACTTATCTGTCCTTTCATTGTTTCCCTGACAGTGCTACTATTTTGATTTTGATACACAACATTTGCACAGTAAGAGTTGTGTTGCTTATGGAATACTAGCTCTGGAAACAGGGTAGGACTACACATGTGACAGTGACTCTCAGAATAAACAAATGCAGTTAAAAATGGTAGTACGCCCACCTAGAGGGCTTTACCCAGTGCAGAAATTGTGTCTGTGATATGATATTTCCAGCTAATTCCAGACAGATCCACAGGAGTTCCTGGCACTCTTCAAGGTACATGAAGGAAGGAGAAGTATTGGAAAGAAGGTGAAAAGAATTCTAAAATTTGGTTGTATTTTATGGGAAAGTTTTCCTTAGATGAAAAAAGAAAAGAAAATTATATAGTTTATACTATACTATATCCATGTTCAAAAATATCAAGTCAGATATATATAAAATTATATTAAGTCAGAAAATTAAGAATATTTGGGCCCCATTCTATCCTGCATTAGTCTTTGTGGGGTCAGAAACTCAGGACCAAGTTTTGAATTTGATGTGACTTCTTATTTTCTTATTACTCTCTTCAAGAAGGAAGAGAGTGGGTGGGTAGGGAAAGGATGAGATGAAAACGCTTTTCTTTGTTGCTGTGTTAATTATCTTGAATTTATAGTTGGTTGTCTGGCAGAGAAAAATAAGTTTTCTAGAATATTTATTATATTTTTCACCCATTGTTGCAGCAGGAAAGATTTTCAGTTTGAACGTTTAAAGGGGAACCATTTTTACTCTGGCTTAAATGGCTGAATCATGCTAATGGCAAAAAATCTTTCAATCTGCTACAGAGCTGCCCATGTTTTGCACAGCCTTTTTTTTTTCCCAGAGAATGGGACAAACAAATATTAGTGCTTGTATTCCACCATAACAGCAAACCTTTTCTCATGCTCCAGCCTGTTCATTATCTTGCAGTCTTGGAGGGGGAAACAAGAGAGGAAGATTTGAAGAAATAAAACCTGAAAGCTCATTGTTCTGCACAACATAAGCATTAGGAGGGCTATCTGAATGTAAGAAGAGGCAGTTAATATTGTGGTTCTTTGCAACAAATACTGTGCTTAAAGGTCATTCCTGACAGGGGCTTTGAGAGCATCTGTTGCTAGGAACACACAGGCTGAATCTCATTACTGAAAACTATTTGAGTGACAATCATCACAATCCTTCACTATTCATTATCTTTTCTGCCTTGCAAGAGATCTGTACCCTCTCTCCCTCATTCCTGTTACCCAACAAATATGTCAGACGTTTTTCAGTTTGACAATGGTGACCTCAAAATCACCTATTTCAGGGATTATTTTATTTCTGTTTTGCACTGCAAAGTGGAATACTTGTTATCTTGAAGCAAATTATTAAGGAGATATTCCTCATGAATATTCTAGCCACTGAGCCTGATAAAGAGGTGATGTAGTTCAAACATTCTGACCAAATTGTTTCATTTAAACAAACTTAAATGCAGTTTGAATGCTTCCTCAGTGTCTTGAGAACGACAACATTAACTACATTTGCATCTTTCCTTGAAATGTAGTTAATGTTGTTTGCTTCCCATTCTGTTTAGAAATCCCCACTGCAGTACAGAATGAAAATACTGGCTATGGGGAGGAAAGCTGTACCAGCCCTTTCAAAAGTCTACAATGCCCTCATTTTCAGGGAGGAAGAATTAAGCATTTTTAAAATCTGATGGAAGAGAAAATTTTAGGAAGAAAAAATTTTGAAAAATCAGGGACTGATTCACATTCTTTCATTTATTAAATTATGCAGGCTTATCTTTTATTGCAAGCATATGTTTTAATTCTTTAACACATTTAGCAATATTTATGGTAATTTAAAAGCCTTTAAATTCTCCATACCAAAATACAGCTTCCAGAAAAACATGATGCAACAGCATCAACATACATGTCTCTTGGTTTTATGGATTTAGAAGTACTGGAAACATCACCTCTTCATCTGGCTAAGAATTTTCACTTCTAGAGCATGAGGGTCAACCACTTCTGCCATTAGCTTGGAAGTTTTAGGTCTAGAAATGACTGTATTAAACATTCAGCTGGACATGAGAAAAAGCAATGCCTGTGAGCTGCCCCTGCAATGCCACTGCCCTTTAAAGCTGAGCCTGTGGAGGAGCTCTTTGCAGTGCCTGAACCATGGCATGGTCAGTAGGAGTTTATGAATCTCTGGGCAGGATTTTGGAAATCTGGCTCCTCTCACAGGAACTAGGAGTTCCCTTGGAATACAAAGACAGTGAATGTATTGAAATATAAATATTGTGAACTACAACAATACCCTGAGATGTAGAACAGATGTAAATGGTGGTGTCTTGCAATCTACACCTCAAAGCAGATTACCAATAGACTGCACAAATTTGGTTTGACACTTACACATCTGTCATATTTTATCTTTGTTAGTTTTGTGGCAGATTTTGTGCTGTTTGTACCAGTGCAGGGATGACATCTAATAACTTAAATTTGCCGCATCTGAAATAGTGCGGGTTTCTAGCAGCTAACATATAGGAAATATTGGGAGTTTGAATATTCTGTCATTTGTTATAAAAACCCAAATTGGTATACCTAATAGAGATTTTTCTTCTCCCTTACCACTTATGGTATGCTTTCACATATACCTCTTTTGAAAAATCCAGGATAAGAGTCCAGTAGTGTCAGTAGTATTACTTATCTATTAATCTACTGACTATCACCTAATATACATTGCAAAACTTTGCTACTTCAGTGTTCATAACTCTTTAGTTTACTACCACATTGCCTACATACATCACTGAAAATCACATTTGCTGATTTTTACTGACGAAGACAGCAAACAGAGTTTTCCCATTTTGTTTATGATACATGTATCTGGGAACAGGATAGCCATCCTGAATTATTTAGATTCTCAGTATATGGCATATTTTTGCAAGCAACCATCAGCACATGGCAACACAGATTTGTTCAATAATGCATTGGTTTCTTTTACATGTGCATATAGTGTCTTCCCTAAATATCATTCTGTCCAAAGGGAAAAACATGAGAGCTCAAACCCCAAACTGCCTAACAGTGCAGACATAAATCCCTGTGGGCATATTCCCCATTGTCTTCCTACCTGTGTCATCCTTCATCCTTCTGTAAAGTGGGTACACAGTACAACCAGGTCTGAAAAGCAGATGATTTATTCCTCTTTTCACAATGGTAAATGATGATACAAGATGCAGAACAGCAAGAAATTTGATCCTTGGTCCTCTGTAAGCCTCTTTTGTTTGCTCTGAAGTAGCAGCTGTATTTCAGGTTGGAGATTAAAGTATATTGCAGCAGCTAGAGCAGTTGCCATAAAATGCTTTCATTTCCCAGTAGCCACTAAAGTGATCATCTATTACCAAGTTTTTATACTGTCCCCAGGAAATAACTAACATCTGAAACAAAGCAGCTGGCAAATACTGATCCTTTACTTTGGGAAAGGTGCATATGCACACTACTTCCCACTTACAAATACAATCTACATTATTTTTTTCATTATTGGCAGAAGGTACTGTCTCAGAGCTGGTCACCACTAAATTTCTGAATCATAAAGTTCTCAATTAAGCCTAGATTTTCAAGAGTACTTGGTGCATTCAGAGCTCTCTTGGAAACACAGTGGTTTTTCAAGTGAGCTACTTTACATCTGCCAGAGATAAATGTAACAGGAGTAGCAATACCCAGTGAAGAAGAAAAACTAACTTGTACTTGGATAATTTTCCACTTGTTTAATCTTCAGAGTGATTATTTTACCTGTTTGCATTCCATGCAGTAATATCATCTTAAATTACTATGCAGTAGTTATTAAAAGTACTGCTTTGCAGAAAATGTTGTCATCTGAAGATATCCTGTCCTATTTGTGAAGGTGGCAATGGTGTCTGAGCTGTTTATAACCTATGGCCCTCACCATGCTGAGTCCTTCGCTGTTACCCAAGCTACATCTGATTTCTTTTATCTGTGGTTTCTGCAAACAGAAATATTTGCTTCATATCCACTAAAGATTGTGTGCCACTCACACGCATCCTCCTTCTGTTGCCACTGTTCACAAAAGTGCTTTGTGGAGATTCCTTTCCTTCACTGGGTAAGTTCTTTTAGCTGGCTTCAAGGTTTTCTGCTTTTAAGACTAGTGTAGGAAATGTAAAATAATTATTAAAAAAAAAAAGAAAAAGACCAAAACAAAACAACTGTCTTCCCTTTCATTAAACCCTTTCAAATTCCTAAAAAAAATAATTTTCCTTTGCTTCTGCTTTGAACTGCAGAAATCCAACAGTTTCTAGTTGGGACAATATACATCCAAGATCAAAAAAAGACAGATTCTTTCCAGACTGTTTCTGCAAATAAGTTTGAGTAATCATTCTCTATGAAATTAAGGTAAGGAGCTTTGATTCTAAAACATTATAACTGAGAGTTGTTCAGGACATGCCTCATTTTTCACAAACTGCCTGGCACAGAGAAGGAAATCACATTACTGATTATAACCAGCAAATATAATGAGAATCTAGTTTTCATCAAAATAATAAAAGCTGTGAGAGTGGAATGAGAGAATAATATTTTTATTTGTGACTGTAGCTACACATTAAAATATGAAATATTAATACGGACGACAATAATAATATTTCATATTTCTTCTAGATTTTTGCCACATCACTCTAATTCAAATAAATACCAATGAGCTGCATTAAAAATAAATTTTCAATAAATGGAACAGCATGAACCTTTGTCTTTGGAATTACTTTACTTAAAAAGATTACTACTACTTCCACATGTTCCACTTTGATTTCCACAAAGAGTGTCATTGTTAAAAAGTCACAGACATAATCAATAAAGATATATGAATTGGCCTAGAAAACATGAAATAGCTGATTTT
Source organism: Illadopsis cleaveri (assembly GCA_013399915.1). Taxonomy (NCBI): domain Eukaryota; kingdom Metazoa; phylum Chordata; class Aves; order Passeriformes; family Timaliidae; genus Illadopsis; species Illadopsis cleaveri. The sequence goes on along the minus strand of VXBB01005110.1, from coordinate 12,270 downwards.
ACACCGAGAAGAGCAGAGCATTTTGCTGCCCAGCACATAAACACAACATAGTGCCAGAAAGGGGGACATGGAAAAAGTAAACATTAAACAGCCAATGGGGTTTTTTGCACTCCTGCTTTAGGTGGTTTCTTGTTCTTATTTTGCTACTGAAACTCTTCACCTGTGAGAAGACAAAGGGTCTTGAGAAATGGCTTTGTTTGAGTCAAGGTGAGATTTACCAGCAGCAGCCAGAACCTTGCACTTGCCCAAACATATCACTTCACCTCTGCACAGATTCCCACCAGGGTTCAGCTGATGAACAGCTGCAAAGGAGCAGGAATTTACTGGATGCGAGGAAAGGTTTCTGCATCAGATACAAACATCAAATTGTAGGTGCAAAAAAAGCTTTGTGTATTAACCTGCACTGTGTGACACATGCAGTTTTAAAGCAGTGCAGGTAAAGAGGGGTGGCCTTCCTGGCTGCTGTGTATGCTGGCTGTACAAAGCCATGTGGGCTGGACTTTGCTTTAGCCACAACATCTCACTTCTGTTGTTCCTTACTGAATGGAGAACCCTACTTGATGTACAAAGAAGCAAAATCTGTCAAAATACCAGAGAACACCTGCGCTCTGAGCTGGACTGCACCTTCTCTGTCTTACATCCAACTATGGACAAGGCAACTTCATTGACAAAGGTGCAATATTTGACAGCACACTGGAACACAGAATCAGAGGATTTATTTGGGTTGGAAGAGACCCCTCAGATCATTGAGTCCAACTGTTTATCCAGCACTGCCAAGCCTACTGCTAAACTGTGTCCCTAAGGGCCACATCTACATGTCTTTTAAATACCTTCAGGGATGGTGACTCCACCACTTCCCTGGGCAGCCTGTTCCAATGCACAGAAAGAAAAATATACATTCCATCAAACATTTATTTTGCATTTCAATTTATCTCCATCTCCTGTTATTTTATTTCTGTGACTGTGCCACCTTATTTTGTAAAGTGCTTTGGGGATTAAGTGTCAGCAAAGACAAAAAGAGAAAAATATGTCTCTTGATTTAGAGATTTAGATTTTATAGAGGGAGATAATTATTAGCATCACCTGTTACATTGTTCCAAAATTACTTCCAGATCCCAAAGAATGAATTAGTTACAGGAAATTAGAGTCATTAAATAGTCTTGTTCACAAAGTAATCAGTAACCAACAGCAGTCCTTCAATTTAAAAGCCCATCTTCCTAATGGCCAATGTAATGCTGGCTTCAGGTGAAAAGAGCACATGTTCCCAGTTTGTCTGTCTCAGCAGAAGATGATGGTGTACTTGCAGTATGCCAACTCTCCTCCTTATCTGCCTGCACTCCTGCACTTGGAGAAAATCACTAGCAGCCGAGATAAGCAGGTACCTGAACGCAGAGCTGACAGATTGTTGCCTTTTACAAGGTGAATCATATTTCTTAAAATGCACAGCAGAAGAATTTTACCCTGTGAAAAGTGAAGCAGCAGGTTTAGAGTTCTGTCTCAGTGGTGGAAAGCTTGGAAGTTGCACTGACCAAAACTATTACTCACTTTAGTGTGAGTAATAGGTAATGGTTCCATGTTATTATATTTCTGTAAAATTAAACATTTCAGTAAAATTAAATAAATTAATTTTCTTTCTTCCCTCACCTCCTTCACTCAGCAGATGCCTCTTAAGGGACTCACCATGTTCAGTTGTTCCTTGGTCTTGTCTGTGCACTCTGGTAGTACTTATTTTGATACTCCAGATCTGAATATGGTGCAGAATGAAGGGTGACTGGGAACTCAGCACTCTGGACATGCAATAAAAAAGACCCCAGATCATTAGAATAAAAACTGTGAAAAGTTGAGCAACAATTACAATAAAATTAAAAGCAATAAACATATCAAAAAGTAACGAGTTCTAATGTAAGCATTAAAAAAGGTGCTATGACTGACTATACTGCATCCACTGTTGAACAAGGATTAATAGTTCCCATTGCAGCTGTGAACAAGATAAAAACGAAATACCACCTTCTTTATGGATGGAGGAATAGACAATAGAGAGCCAATAAAAGGAAAATAAAAGCACACCTCTGTATAATGAATCTAAGCTCTACTGTGGCTATTTGTACAGGAGTGTTAGTGTGGGGAGAAACCCAACCTGCTGAGCTGTATATTTTATTTCTCCCCATATCCTGTAGTTCCCATGGTTTGCATTTGCACCAGCAGTGACAAGGTGCAGCAGAAATCTCCATTTAGCTCTATTTCCTGACCAAACAGTGCATTTACTCCAGCTGTGCATTCTTTATCAGGATTTGGCCCTTTGTTTAAAGGTGAGTGCTTTTTTTGGCTGTGATCCCAGTGGGGTGTTTGATAACTTTGTCAGAAAGAATCAAGAGAACGTAATGACTGAACAAATAATGGGCTGTCAGGGAGATTTGAGTTACAGGAACCGAAAGACAGTCCAAAACGCTTTGCTCTTCAAAGAAACCTAGAGAAACTTTGTCTTAATTTGGCCTTCAGAACTTTGACATCAGCCTCGGCTTGTCTGCAAGCATCAACTCAAACGTGGGAATTTATATGGATAGTTAGTCCTCGTGAGAGGTTCCTGGCAGGCTGCTTTCCCTCAGGTCAGTTGTGTACCATGTACAAAACTACCACAACTGCTTTTTCACCTCCATTCCTTTAAAAAAAGTCTTACAGATTGTACTAGAAAATAATTCCTCTTTAGCTTTTTTTGGAGCCAGCTGAACAAGGAATTATCCATCTTATGGAAAATTAAAAACACACAGAAAAGCTATATACTTCACCAGAGTTTCAATATATTTTTATTATCTCTCCTGAAGCACATTTCAATCAGTAAATTCATCAATACTAAAGTCAATGTATATTCTTACAGAAATAATCCATATTTTTTGCTTTATAGGCAGATATACAGCACAGAGGCAAATAGAATAAAGTTCAATGCTCAATATATTTAGCCAGATTTTCCCTTTGAAGACCAGAAAAAAATCCCTCCAAGCCCTGGAGGCCTGGCTGTCATCTTCCCTCAAGGCAGCCAGGGTATGTCATGGGGATGGCAGTGGGGCAGGTATGCTTGCTTCTGGAGAACTGGGAATGCTCTTCTGGAGCTGCATCACCCCTCAACTTAGACACAAAGCCTTGATGCTGCTGTGATGGGCAGCCAGAGGCTGATACAGCTGTTCAGTAAAGTGATTGACACTCACAACAGTAACTTAACAAGGCCCAGCTTTGGGCTGATGGTTGGTGCAGTTCACCTCCAGAGGTTCCTTCTGTGGCTTCAGAATACTGAGTACTCTGAAAGAACTTCTGCATTCCCCAAGAGCCCTGCAACTGCATGATTGCACAGACTCCTCCAGGGGAAGGGGAAACAGGGATTTTGTTTACTTGTCTTCATGCCACAGCCATCATCTCAGTCAGCCCCAGCCACTGACCTAGGGGCTGCCTTATCCAGAGTATCCCACTCTCTCTGCCCATTGAGGCTGCCAAAACATGCAGAGCTTTGCTTGCCCAGAGAAAGGAGAAGACACTGGTAGTTGGGGCAAGTTTGTAGCCACTTCACTGCTCTGCAATAGTGGATCCACAGGTCCCGTCTTCGGGGATGAAATAATGAAATACAAGAAGAAACCTTGGGTGGTGGCAACAGCACTTCCTACAGCCACAAAAATAATCCACTCCAAAATGAAGTTTTGTCAGTTAAAAAAGGAAGTTTTATTTTTACAGTATATCTTTTGAGCTTTTTTTGAGGTATTTTCAGCTTACACATCTACTGCTAGCTTGGGAATTTAAGCTGTGTTTGTTTTTAAAAAGGCTGTCAGTGCATCTTTAAATGGTTCACCTTTTCACATCACTGGGTCTCCACTATGGAAACTATATCCTCTCTTTGCATCATGATTCAGCTCAGCTCAAGAAACTAAATATGCAAAGGCATGACACAGACATGTCTCTCATTTCTCATTCAATACAATAAACAAATGGAGAACAGGAACAACGTGCAGCACAAAGATTAAGAAGTTGAATTTCTGTTCAGGTCTTTTTCCTTGCTACTTAAGGCAATAAATCATTTCAATTAGACATAATTAAAACCGCTTGCATTTGAAACGTGAATTAAAATTGAAATCAGTATTATCCAGTTTTCCCCTTCCACATTCATCTCAGCTACCAGGAGGATATTGCATATCTATCTACTCTTGGCATAGATTAAGTCATAATTTACAGTTATTTTTATATGATCTCTGGTTGTAATCAAGCACTGCTATATGGACTTTTATCATCAATAGCACAGTTACACATTCTTTTCCAAGTTCCTGTCCAGATACCTCTGGGCTTTAAATCCCTTATTGTCTTCTCTAATTTTCCCATTTCATCTAAAATTAATTAGAGTACAGACTCTCTTGTCTTTTTGTTATTATATTCAGCTTTTTTGGGTGTTTTTGTTCTCCACCTAAACAGCAGTTTTCAAAGATTTAGTACACCGGCCTTGTGTCTATGAGTGTGAATTCAACAAAAAGAATGCCACAATAGATATGGGCCAAAAAATAAGTAAAGACAAATAAAGAAATGTTTTGTAGCCTGTTATAAAAAATATACAACATTATGATATTAGAGGGTAGAGCAGTGGACTGATTAATTAAGATAATAAAACTGATATAATTAAACATGACTTGGATTCTGTTTATTAGCCCTTCTGTTGTCAATGAAACCTTTCAAACTCTGTAAATAAACAGGCTGAATGACAGGTGTAATTGGTATGCAGGGGATTCAAGTTACTTAATGTTGTAATTTTTTCCTGGTTTTCACTCTTTTAGAGCATCAAGACTAACGCCTGGAATAAACACATCGATCTGGTCGTACTGTCAGTGGGTCACAAATCAGAGAAATCATTGATTAGACAGTAATCTGTCAATTAAGCCTGACTTTGTCTCTGGTACCTTGGCAATGGGGGGGCTGCATTCTTTAAACTGAGACATTGACCTTGTTGTTTTCACCTTCTGGAGACTGAAAGGAGGATTCATAGTAAAGACAATGCTCTTATCCTTTGTTTTATTCCCTTGTCATTTTGGTTGTTTTTTGGGTTTTCTTTTCTGGGTGGGTTATTTGGTTGTGTTTTTTCCTCAGCTCAGGCCTGATTGTCATGTGTTTTTCTGCATTTCTCTCTTTTTAAAATGAACACATGCCGTTCCTGCACATAGGTGACATTTTGACAGGATGTTAAAGCACTTTAACAATTTCCTCCCCACCATTTCCTGAAAACTGATTTTTAGGATTCAATCATTCAAATGATAAGTAGCAGTCTGTAAAACTTCATTTTTGGGGGGTCAGCCTGATTGCCTGTTGAGGAACTCAGGACATCATCACTTGCTGGCAAGTCTGAGTGCGTGTCAATATTTCAGGGCTCCTCCAGCCCATGGGCTCAGCGCATCCACTGTGTACCAGCAGCATTCATGGAGAAAGGGAAGTGAAATGTGATGTTAATCTCCCTGGATAGTACTGGAATGAGTAATTCTTCCAATCTAGCAATAAGACACAATGTTAGCCTTGAAATTAGACACTTGGGCTCCAGTTCATCATTAATCAGAAAGGCACTTGAGCATGTCTATACCTTTAGGCATGTGCTTAAGTGTTTTGCTGCGGTGGGGCAGGCTAAAGTAAATGCTTAAATGATTTGTTGAGCTTGTGTTCCAACATGTTGTTGTTAACATTTGTGTGCAGCAGCAGGAATGCACATTGTTTTCTACATGAGACTGAAGGCAGTTATCAGACTCTCATCTCAATGAATTAAATCAACATCACTTGGAATTAGTTCAGTTACATGAAGCTGTCAGGGCTGTCTTAAGAAAAGATCCATTGCACTCCATGATCCAGGGTAAGTCTGTGACACCCTATCAACTCACAAGAAACAAGATTTCACTTTGTACCACAGGATGCTCATCACCACTCATTCTCGGAGTGTGTATTTCAGATCTATTTTCAGCTGCTTTATTTATAACTTAAAAACACAAATGGAAGATAGAATTAAGTAGCCAGATTTCAGTAGGCATTTACTTTTACCATAGAACAAAGGTGTTGATAAGAGAAAATGAAAATCAACACTCAAGTATTATTTTTATTTTTCCTGTCTCATAGGTTTATGTGATATATAACATAGTGGTGCCTCATCATATACCAAGGGACCTGAAATCCAAAGGTAGAATATGGAGTTAAACTGGTATTTAAGGTAACATTTCAGGGGGTTTAGTCATTTTTCTCTCCCTTTTTCTGTCTTAAAAAGTTTTCCCATTTAAAAAAAGCCTTACAAGCTAAAAAAATTTTGGAAAATAAGAGAATTTAGATGCGTGCAGTAAATATACTCAGCTGCATAGACCAGTAATTAACTTTAAAAATCTTCTGATATTAGTAGAGTGAGAATTTAATAAAATAGTACTTATCTCCTAAGAAGCCTATGGAAACATTAATCAGGCTGTGTGAAGGATGTTCCCACTTGGTTAGTTCTCAGTGTCCAGGTTTTCCCTGTGAAAAGGGAATGAATGACAGGAAGAACAGGAGAAAGCTATTCCTGTGTAAAGCAGTTCAGCAGAGGGGGTTCTGCCAAGGGCCTCAGGCAGAGGCAGGAGATGAGGGAGTCACAGGAGGACACTGGGTCCTCAGGCAGCCAAGTGTCCCCTGATTACAAAGAGAGGAGCCCTAGTTCATTTGTTAATGACACCAGGCTGTTGAGTCAGTGACTTCAGACTGCTCTGGGCAGTTCACTTTAGATGGAGAACTAGGCAGATCCACCTTGACTGTCTGATTGATTTGGCTCCTGTGACAACTGACGTACATGCTGAAGTACAGCTGATTTTCCACACCAGAAAATAAACCAAGTCACTACAGGATTATTGCTTAAATTCAGGGAATCTGCTCCAATTTATTAAAATACAGGGCAGAATCTTTGTACGTATTCAATTGCTTCACTGCTCTTTGTTATTAATGGAAAGCTGTCTATACGGAGCTAAATATTTGTATTCAAAACGAATATGCGTGCTTGTTTATTATTGTAAAAAAAAAAAAAAAGTCACTTTCTTTAAAAGATTCCTACTTTTTGTTTTCCTCCTTTTCTTTTCTGTTCTCTTTGCACTTCTCCCAGCCAGCATCCTATTGAAATTGTTTACAGCACTGACACCAGAACACTGATCTGATGGAGAGCTCTGAAGTGCTTTGGTACACATTTCTCCAGTGGGGAAAAAGCAGTATCCAACATATTGTGCTTACTTAACCTCCCTTTGAGCAGCTGTCCCTCAATGGAAAGCCATCAGATTTCTGTTCTTTTTCTTCAATGAGATGTTAGTGGCCTTCACAGCATTTCTATCTCCCACAATGAGTATCTGATAGTAGAAATGTAACACATTCAGCACTATCAATTTCAAACACAATACACAGGAGTAATAGATGTTAAAAATTGCCTTGGCCACACAGTATATTGTCAAAAAATAGATTTCTTAGAGCAAACTCTGGGTTTAAGGGAAAGGTGACATTGTTAACGAACGTCGTCAGAGTGATAAAGTGATGGATGCCTGCCCATTCCTCTCCATGGGCCTTCCTGAACAGAGGCTGTGCCAAAGAAAAGGATATTTGTCAAGGAAAACTGCATGGAAAACTAAGGTTTTATGACATTTATTGTCCTCTCCTCAGCTTCTGTCTGCTACAATAGAATACCTAAATATTTGAATAACTTCATATTTCGTTTAATTTTGAAGCTGATAGTGATGAAAGGTATAAGCACAACTTGGAAAACTCCTCCTCAAATTCATTTCAGCTATATTGCTTTATCTCTGTCAGTGAAACAAGAAAAATTAAACCACATGTTTAGGAGGGCTGTATTACCTTAGGCAACTGCACATAGAAAATAAAATAGAGATTAAAAAAAGCAGTTCCCCCCAAAATCATTTCTGGAAGGAAACAAAGTTTTCATGCAAAAAGATGTTTTCTAGAAAGCAGTGTTTACCATGGAGTAGTTTAAAGAAAATTATCTTAATGCACACCTTATATCAAATCCTGGTTACCAGACAGCTGATAATAACACAACGGGGACATTAAAAAGTGTTTCATTCTGTGCCTTCCTGCATGGAGCTTTGAGGATGGAACATGACAAAAATCACCATCCATCACTCAAAGAAACCCAGATACCCCTCCTTGGGTGACCCTTCCTGTAGTACTGCTGGGACTCACCTGTACTTCTGTCTGGCTAATTTTGACCAAGAACTCTTTCAAAAAAGAAAAACTAGAAAAACTCCAATCGTTCTCTTGGGTTGTACAAGCTCTCAGATATCAGAATATATTGATAAAGACAATAGTTCCATATTGTTTTATCCTGTACTGTGATTACATTAAAATTACAGAAGAAATGTTATTTGCAGAAACATGCAAACTAGTAATAGCTCATCTGTAATGTTCACTGATAGGCAGCACTGGCAAATACCCACTTATTTGCTACATGTAGTGGATATCACTGGATCTTCCAATTCACGAGCCAAAATGCTTAAAATTCCAATTGACAGGTCTTTGTCATTATTATTCATTATGCTTTGTTAAAGCCATTTAATCATGTGCAGGCTCTACAAAGGATTTCTTCCTCTTTCTCTTTTAAACAAACATGCTTTTGAAGGTAAGCTTGCATAGCAAATAACTTATCCGATAGAAATAATTACAGACAGCAACAGGGGAAAAAAAATCTAATCTGCTGGGAATTGTTCTTTGCTTTCATTGTCCTGAAGCACTGTTTTACCAGCAAGTGCTCTGAATAATTTAGGGGCTGCTAATATGATTGCAGTGTCTTCCCATGTTCATCACAACTGCTGGAGGTCAGTGTCCTATCTGGTTATATTTGATGCTCCAGGAAAAAGGGGAAGCTCTAAAACTGAAGGCAGCTTATCAACTAGAAAGATCACTCCAGCTGGATTTTGTAGGTCACTTAAGGTGGGCAGTAGGAAGCAGCAAACATTCCAGTGATATTCAGAAACATGCTGGATTCAGAGGTCTATTCCAGCAAAAACACAGAATGAGAAAACTGATTATTATATTCCTCCTACCCATGCTTCATGTTAGTGGACAATGAGTTGTTGCTTAAGAGTAAATATAAGGTATTTGGAACACTGAGTTAGAAATCCATCTTCTCCTCACTGACAAATCAGCACTGTGCAGTCAGGGATAGCTGAACTAGGACCTTTCCAGTCTCTTTCTCTCTCAAAGAAAGTTTAAACTGAAAAATCACACCACCTGTGCCTTGTGGCTGTCCTTTAATGAGGGCTGCTAACACTGGCCTGGGTTATTTCAGGGGTTCCTAGGGACACAGTGGTTTTTTGGAGCCTCAGCTCTGGTTGATGCCTGTGCTGCTGAGCTACAATGGTGGTGGGTGTCTGGGGCCTATTGTCTGAAATTGACAATTGTCAGGGGGTGCTGGGGCCTATTTAAAAAGGGGCAAAAAGCCTTGAGCTCTAGTGTGAGGGGGGAAGCTGAAAAAAGTAAAATAATAATAATTAATAATAATTAAAAAGTAGTTTGATCACTAAGGCTTGAGAAGAAGCTGTAGTACAGGTTTCCTCACTTTCTTCTCTCTCCTCACAGGCTGTGGAGGGCTCTGTAACACAGCAGGAGCTGCTCCCTGTGGGAGCTGCATCCCATGGAGAGAAGCACAACCTGAAGCAAGAGAAAATCCTGAGGAGCAAGGAGCTGCAGAGAGGTATTGACTGCTGTGTTCTTACCCTCATCCCAATGCCACTGCACCACATGGGGAGGGAGAGGAGATGGAAATGAGGGAATGGAATTGAGCTTGGAAAAACAGGAATGGGGGGAAGTGTTTTGTATCTTCTGTTTCTTTTTTTTCCTGTCCAACTCTATTTTAGTTGTCGATAAATGAAACTAATTTTCTTTAAATTGAGTGTGTTTAGGCCTGATGGTAACTAATAGCTAATCTCCCTGTCATTATTTATTCTCATGAGCTTTTGTTAATCCTGTTGTTCCTGGGGAGGGAGGAGTGAGAGATGGGCTGGAAGGGGTCTGGCAGCCAGCCAAGGTCAACCCACCACAGACAGAAATTAGTCAGTTCAAAATTGTGTACTTCAGAGATACCTTTGCATCCTTAGGCTCTTGTTCATTGCATTCATTGTCCATACTGAGAAGCCAGAGAGGCCTATTTTTGCTATTCCTGGTTTTCTGTAGATAACAACCAATGGATTTAATGCCACTTAGTTACAGACAAGTGAGAATGTTGGAGGAAGTTTCACAAAGTGAGTACCCTCTAACCTTCAGGATGTTTGTAGAATAATTTTGGTTACTTGGATGAGTTATGACCGAAGAAAAGCATGGGACAAAACTTGTCCCTGCTGCTGCAAGTGCTTCTGCATTCACCTGCATGCTGGGAAAAGGCTGGGAGTCCTCATGCAGAGTGACATCACAGTAAGTGAATGTGATAACTTCTCCCTTAGATGTTGCAGGCTGTATGTAAACTTCTTCCTGCATCACCTAATCTAGTAATTCTGTGCAATTAATAAATCCGAAAAAATGCTGCCTGTCCTAAACATGCAGAAACGAACCAAACAAAAATTAGAACGTGCAGCTTAATAATTCCCTCAACTGAATGATGTGCTGACAGGAGCTAGAGCTGTAAATGTAGTTAAAGACTGTCTAGAAGTGAATGAATCATATTTTATGTGACATGATGTGTTCAGATCTAGCAACTGGTCCTGAGTCCTGGATGTTGGTATCTTGGAGCTGTACAAGTGTGAAATGCAAATCTTCCTTGTCTTCCTAGACTTATCCCTACAGGTTGATATGTGTAATGTTGGAGATGTGGAGAAAAAAGCTTCTTTTAATATTGCTGAGATTTCTTATAAGGACTTCTCTGACTAGAAATTACTTAAGTGTTGTTTTTTTATTTGATAGAATGATCCAGAATGTTGTAGTAGGGACTTCAAGTCATCCAAAACATCAAGATATCTTCAAATATTAAGTAGCAATACTTCCAACACATTCTTCCAGATAAATTAATCCACACTATGCCTAATCTTCACAGATTTTTTGCCTTTAGGATTTTTCCTTTTCATGACATCTATGTATTAAAAAAGGAGGTTTAAGCTGTGAATCCAAAGCCCTAGAAGAAGAGGTGCAGGAGATGTATATGGTCCTAAGAGCAAAACCTGAACCTAACAAGGATGTTGCAGTGCACAATTTAACACTGCCATCAAATGGCCAAACATATTTCTTGCTCTGCAATGGCATATTAGCTGCCTATTATAAGCACTTCTTATTCTGAAGAGCCCAGTTTAGTCACACAAACTTAAAGCAAAACAACAATGGCATTCTCTTTTCGTATTTTGATGGAATATAGGCCTGATTTGGCAGCCAGCTTTGGTGGGAGGGGTCAAACCTTAGGAGGTGCCTTGCTGGTGCCTCCAGGGCAGTAGTTTTACACCAGGCTCTGAACACTGGGTGAATGAGAGTCTTTACTGACAGATATCACAGGCCAGGTAAAGCCTACTTGATGGGTGTGATCAAGCTTCTGGTTGACGGTGTACACTGGGGAAGCAATTTCAATAAACTAAAGCATTAGAAGTACATCTTTCTTTGTCTTTCTAGTTCTGTAAGTCATGTGGAATTAACATGAACTCCTTCAATTTATGCAGGTCCATACATTTCTTTTATTGCATACAATGAGCCTTAACAACCCCTCAATATTGTTCCTAATTTGAATTCACTAAAAAAGCAGTCTTTTAACTTCTTGTGGATGATTTAATCTCATGCGTTCTCCATCATCTATAGCATTTATAATAATCTTATACTCTTAAACTAAAATTGTATTTAATATTGAAATTCCCCACCTAAATTTCCAACACAGTATTTCTTGCTGCTTTAATTCAGTTCTGAAGGGCCTCTTCCTGGGCAGATGCTGTTGCAATCACAATTGCTTTTTTTATCCAGCCTTGGAGAATTCTTTCACACAAAATTTATATGAATATAGTGTGGATATAGACTTTCTTCACTGCGTTTCTCCAGCTGCTATAGAGAAGTCTTTCCTAATCTTTGCTTTCAATATGTAACTAAGGCTGAGGGAAAAAAAACCCCACCTGTTCCAGATCTGTCTGCCACACGGATTTTATCAAAGACTTAATGGTTTATATCCAACTAAACTGAGTATTCTCATTTTTTTAAATCCAACTGTCTATGCCCAAGAAACAGGCTTAGTTGGTTTTTGGTTGTGGGGTTGTTTTCTTTCTTGGTTGTTTTTTTTTGTTTTGG
>VXBB01005108.1:794035-808892 GCA_013399915.1 Illadopsis cleaveri | reverse complement strand
CAAAAAGGATGCTTAAAAAAAGCTACTCTTGCAAGTATCTGTCTGTTTCTTGCAATAAGTACTGAGAGTTAGAATGACCTGTCTTTTAGAGCTCTATGCTTTCCCTGAAGGGGAAGAGGGTAAGAACTGCTATAAGTAGAGAAAGAGTGCTATACCTCTTTGCAAGACAGTCTGGAAAACAACCTGACTATTAATNTCACTTTTCCTAACAAGCATTTGCATTATCTTCTCTTTCTCTCTCTTTCTCTCTCTCTCTTTCTTTTTAATTCTAGCACAAATAAAGATTGTATTAGCTACAGGTTTTGAGGATATTAGTGTTGGGTGGAAATGCCTGCTTCTGAATGTTTTTATTGTGCTATATTGGCATTCAAAACTGGTAACTTTGTTTCTCTGTTATTTCCCATAGGGTGCAGCTCTGATTCGAATGTTGGCTAACTTTATGGGTCATTCTGTGTTTCAGATGGGCTTACAAGTAAGTAAAGGCATTTCCGTCTTTGTGTAGATGTGTATTTCTAGCAGTGTCTCTTGCTCTTGTTTTTTCGTTTGAAGCCGTATTTGCATCAATTTGTGGAAATGTTTCTTTTCTGGATGTAAAAGGGCCATCTGAGGTACCACCATGTCCCTGAAGCTGAATTTGATTGAAGATGCAGTTTCACCTATTTTTCTTGATGTATCAAGTGATTGCACTTTAACTGGCATACAGTTTTGTGTAAAGTGCCACATAAAACCACTTTATCCATGTGACAGCTATGTGAAGGACTAGCTGAAGAAGTAGCTACTTCTCTTCAGCTGTATTTGACTGCTGTTCTAACAAATAATAACAATATAAGCCAGCTGGAAAATAAACAGCCCTAAAATGAATAATGCTTTTCAGATAAATACTTTTGCCATCCCTTCCTCCACAGCAAAATCCTTGAGCTTTATTTTTACCTTTAATAAGCATGGAGTGCTCTCTGCCTTAATATGTTTTGAAAACTCATACTGTCTTTTAAAAGAAATTTAAAGTGGTAACATTTCTGTACAAAGAGAAAGAAATTCAACTTGCTCATAACCAAGGATGAACTCCTTTCAGCAATAATTCAGCACAAATTAGTGTTTCGTAAACAATTTAAAAACAAACAAGCCAAAGCATAAAAAACAATGCAATTCCCTCTATTCCACTGAAATCTGCTTGAGTAAATCATGTTACAGGCAGCTGTGATTGATGAATTATGTATGATGCAGCCTGGTACTTAGAAGTGTCCTTTAAAGTAAATTGATGTTCACCTGAAATACAATTATGCTAAGTTGGAAGGAGCAATCAATCTTATCTGTTCTTAGTAAGCTTTTCATTTTGAAATTTAAATAAACTATGTCTAGGATCAGGTCATTTTTTAACAGAATAATTCTACCTCTAACCAAAATAAATTGGAAGATAAAATATAAAACAAAAATTAAATGAATGCATTGGTCATGTCAGAGAGGTGTTTTCCATGCAAAGGCAATGAAAGGAAACTTGCTGAGGAGATGCAGCTTTTTGGAGAGTTCACAGTATATTCAGGGTTTGTAGCATAACTTACTCATGGGACCCAGCTTGATCATTTGCTTAGCAGTAACACCAGGTCAGATCAATTAGATCTCATCCAGATGAGAACTCTTTACATCAGAAGTTTCCTTCATAAAATCTTGTGTATGTCGAGGGTAAAACCATCATGTCATTTAAGACAGTAAGACTTCAGCAAACTCCATATTCCAACCAGAAACTTTTGTCTGGACACGTCCATTCACAGAGGAATTCAGTAGCACTTTTTCCCAGTGGAGTATGTCACTCAGGGTTTTAGAAAGGAAAAGTTTTAGTGTGCACATCTTAAACCCTGTTTTTCTGTTTTCTTCTATGTTTGCCTGAGAAACGACAGCATGCAAGTTGTCCTGAAATAGACTGAGAAAAAAGTTCAGATCAAAGAATAGCTATGCAAGGATTAATCATAATTACCATAAAGTTGTAATGGAGCTTTAGTTTTTGATTTGAATGGTTTCCTATTATTTCTGCTTTTCGGTGGTTTGGCTCTAAATAGAAACCATTCTGTTTGCTAATAAAAGTCTGTGAAAAATCTAACTGAAAATCTGACTAGTGCAAGTCTTGGCATCAGTTCAGTAGGAAGATGATGATTATAACTAAAACCAATTTGAAATCCAGATAGAGATTTTCCATGTGTATGCCTTCAAGCTGAACAAAATAAAACATAAAGTTCACAAGTTTTTCATAAGCTACAAATTATACAGTTAGAAATACCTGTCAATCATTTAATTCTTTGTATTTTGCAAATCTAACAAAATGGTGTTCCTACACTGTACATTTGGGAGGCTATAGCTTTGCTAATGATAAGGGAAACTGGAGGACTAATTTACCCTTTCTGTCATGCACTGGTTTAGGCATTTTAGCTCTTCAGCTTGGTATCATCACTTGGGCTTTTGAATTATGTTGCCTTGAATCCTGTTTTAACATGGAATTCCAATATTCAACTAAATGTCCTTTCTGCAGAATAGCATAATTGAATATTACTACTATTGATAAATCTCTTCAAATAACAGATATTTTGAAAATGCACTTGATTCCTCCTGTGTTATTCTGATGGCTTGCTGAGTAACTGAGTTCTGAAAGACCTCCACAGCCAGTTTTTTCCAGGAGAATGCTGTGGGCAATGGTGGCAAAGGCTTTAGTGAAGTCTAGGTGGACAAAATCCGGAGCCTTTCCCTAATCCACAAAGTAGGTCATGGAAGGGGTAGGTCAGGCTGGTCAAACAGGACCTTTCTTACAGCATGCTGGCTGGGCCTGACGCCCTGGTTGTCTTGCATCTGCCATGTGGTGGCACTCAAGACAGTCTGCTCTGTGACCTTCCCTGGCACTTCCCAGCCAGGTCAGGCTGACAGGCCAGTCATTCCTCAAGTCATCCTTCCAACCCTTCTTGTAACTGGGTGTCACATTGCTAACCTCTGGTTGTCTGGGATATATCCAGTTAGCCAGAACTACAGGTAAATGATGGAAAGTGACTCGGTGAGCAGTGCCACCAGCTCCCTCAGTACCACTGGATGGATCCTGTCCCTTCCAATAGACTTCTTTGTATCTGAGTGGTGTAGAAGACTGCTGACCATTTCCCCTCAGACGTTTGGTGCTTCAATTCTGCTCTCAGTCTCTGTCATCCGGCTCAGGGGGTTGGGTACTCAAAGAACAATTGGTCTTACTATGAAAGACTAAGAAGGCATTAAGTACCTCAGTCTTTTCCTCATTCTTTGTCACCATGTTATTCCCCATATTCAGCAAAGACTGTAGATTCTCAGCCCTCCTGTTGCTAATACATTTATAGGAACATTTTTTATTGTATTTTGCAGCAGTGTCTGAAGTTCTCCTTCAGCTTTGACTCTTCAAGTTTTCTGCCCACATAACCTTGCAATGCCCTTGTAATCCTCCTGAGTTGCTTGCCCCTTCTTCCAAAGGTCATAAAATTGTTGTAGTTGTCTGAGCTCCAGACAAAGCTCTCTGTGCAGCCAGGCAAGTGTCATAAACAGGCTGAGTTGGCAGTTCTGCTGACCCCTCTCCTTACTTCTCCAAGAATTGAAAACTCTTATCATTTCATAATGGCTGAGCCCAAGATGCCCTTCAATCATCACATCACCCACCAATCTTTGTTCACAAACAAGAGGTCCAGCAGGGACAGGGCAGCTTTTTTTGTTGTCTTGCTCACCAGCTTTGTCTAGAAGTTAACTTCCACACACTCCAGGGACCTTCTGTACTATTACCTCTCCACTGAATTATACTTCTGGTATTATTTCAATTCTTTTTAGTGTATTAGCTATGTCCTTAAGTGTTGAAAAGATGATTAAAAGAGTAATTCTGAAGTCTTATTAAAGTAGCATAAACCAAAATGAGTAGTTCTTTATTTGTGTTTGCATTGCTTGTGGTTTCATCAAAATCAAGACATGATTCATCATCTTATTAGGAGCTAAAGAATTAGAGCTTTTATATAGGAGACACTACAACAGATAAAGTAACCTTTGGGTTAAGGGGAGGAAAAAGCAAGGTTTAGAGCAAGAAGCAAATAGGATAGCTACCTTTTGTGTTAATTGCCTGTTTTTTCTTACTCACCTGGCATGTGGACTTTTTGAAGAGCAGGTTGAGACAGCTTGGGGATGAAAAATCCCTTATTTGTCAAAGAAAGCAATCAATTGTATTAAAAAGAAGAGAGAAGTTGATGGAGGAGAATGAGGCTCTTTGGTGGATATTCTTTACCAATAAATATGAAGGAAATGTACAAATGTGTGATCTGTAACAGTTCAGCAAACTGTTCTGTCAAGTAGTCTTCAAAGAAGTAGAATTCTGGTAGAAATGCTCATTTTTATACTGTAAATGTCTTTGTAGAGATTCAGATCTGTCAAGAATAACTGGCCTGTTCCTATGACAGTAAATATACTTGAAAGGCCATTTGATTATAGTGTGGCAGTTCCACAATAAAGCTGCATCCAAGAGACTAGTGAAGGTATGATTTTTGAAAAGCCCTTCAAAGATATGATGTCTTGAATCATATGACATTTCAAAGAGGAGATTTAGTTACAGACAGAACATTCTCACTGTAGCATTCCATAGACAAAAGCAAAAGAGAATGTATTTCTATTGGCTGTAATGAATAATTGAATAATGACAGTAGTAGCCACAGCTGATAATACTTGCATATGAGAAAGTTACAGCTATTATTTTTGTAGAAAATGTCTAATAAATTCTTCCTTCTCACAGTAGGTGATTTCTATCTTTATAAAAGTTTCTGGCATCCTTCATGATGTGCAGTTTCTTATGCTTCAGGAAAATTCAAGAAGTGCACATCACTGAATGCCAGTACTCTTCTTACAAAATGGTGTTACTCTTCAGTCAAAAAGCTGTTAATCAGGTAAGAAGGTGGTTTGAGTATGAAGAGGCTTGGTCAGCACCACTTGCTCTGATGATGTTTCTGAACTGCACAGATTGGTGGAGGTAGAAGGCATAAGTTGGCCTTATCATTCAGTCATCACTCAGGGTGGTAATGTGCAATACGATACTAGGTCTGTGTGAGATTTTCTTCTGTAGGCTGTTGTTCCAACTCTGTGCTTGAAATAGATGGTTTCTTACATGTCTAGTGTCACTGGATTGCATTTTTTGGGAAGATTTTACTGCTTTATGACAATGCATCTCTCTTCAAGTAATCGGTGCTTGGTTTTTACTTTTTTTTTTTCAAATTAAATAGGAAGAGAAGTACCAGTGATTTGAATGTCTGGTAGATTTGTTTAAAAAGGCACCTCCTGTGCTGTAATGAGATATTTCTGCACTGGTTTAGTTAAGTTTTCTTATATTTGGTTTGATTATTTTGGAACCTGATCTCTATTACTGTACGTTTGTCAACACTGCATTTCATTTGCTGTGTGACAGCTCATTGATCACATAGAGCTGTATCCTTTTGAACTTCACTTGCTTCTATGTATGGGTTCATCACTCACTCTGATTTAGTGCACCATCAGCAGTTTGAATTAGTTACCACAGGAATCTCTGCTTCTGTGATAAATTAACTACTTTTTAGGCTTCACGTTGTACATTTGGAAGAATTTTCATACAGCTCTGCATATATACAGTCTTTTTTGGTGCTGTAGAGTGGCCACTGTATTGAAACAATTTAGTCAGCCTTGCACAGGAGCTGTCAGGGGAAGTGTGGTGTTCGGGCTATTAAATGCAGCAAGGTTCAGAGTTCAGTCACTTCTTAGTATCATACTGCTGGCTATTTAAACTTCCTTTCATCTGCACTGCTTTTTCCTGCTTTTTAGATACCTACAATGTGCATGAAATAGTAAAGCATGAAATATTTTTATCTATTTCCATGGTATTATATGATAATCTATTTTTTACATAGTATATTAAACAGCATACTCATTTAATACCTATTTATTATATCTTTATTACCAATTTATAACAATTAGTGGTTTGCTATCTTTCATGAGACATCATTAGAGACTTCTTTTCAAGACTTTTCTGTAAAAGCATAAAAAGTCTGCAAAGACTTTTGCAGACAGTCAGGCATCTTAGGATTAAGGTCAGTGAAGCAGTGAACTGTGACACTGCCTTCAGATAACAATGCACATGAGACTACCTGGAGTCTTCCTTTACTCAGTCAGAGGATGTAACTTTTGCCACCCAGGAGTAGCATCTTTACAGCTAGAGCACTTTGGTGTTGCAGCTGGTGCATTTACTAGATATTGAGTAAAGTACTTTTCAGCTGATTCTGCACCCACCTCCTCTGGTTTAGAAAAGCCGAGTGTATGACCTTGGTGAACATCAGTGTACCACCATGGATGTTCTGTCTGAGTTAGTTGCTACCAATCCTTTATTTGAGAATTGTCAACTGGAGAACTTGAGCATGTTAAAGGGAGGACTTCAGAAATCATAGGAAATCTCATAGGAGCTGACATCACTGTTTTCTACACTGCATATCATATGAGATTGTTAGCATCTTTCACCTTTTTTGCCCCCTCAGCATTTCTTTTGCTTCTAATTTACATCACTCTGAATTTTAGTTTACATTTGTTAAAGGAATTCAGCATTACGGACTGAATTCCTGTAGCAGCTTCCACCTTGACTTACACAGGTCAGTAAACGACAGTAGGTCGGTTTCTTGCATAAGAAACTTCTATAAGTTGTCATGTCACAATATTTTTTTCCTTTGAAAGTGTTAAAGAGGTATAGCAATCGTAAGGGCCAGACTTGGGTATCACTCCAAAAATGGAAATTCTTCCTTTAACTCTGAGAGTATTTGAATATACTTTGTGTAGCAAAATGCTAATGCTTAAAGGAAAATAGTATTTGAAGTTGTATAATTTAAATGTAAAGTTTTAGAGAAATGCTAAAGTTAATTTTATTTTTCTTTTTTTTTTCCTTATGTGTGCACTTTTATCAGGTTTTTTAATTATGCAAGTACCCAGTCTTTCCTGCACAGGACAGTGTCTGATTCAGTTTACAAGGTGGACCGTGCTAACTGAATTGTTCTTCTGTTCAGTAGTTTCATATACTTTTCATTTGCTTTGTAGCCCAGTTCCTAACTACTACATTCAATTTTCTTAAATGTCACCCAGTGTGGTATCGGCATGCATCACCAACAGTTAATGCAGAGGACATAAACCTCATAGAGAAGAAAAGCATGTTGCTAGGGTGGAGATCTAGGCACAGAGAAACTGAAGTTAAAATTTACATAGGTGAAGTATGCAAAACTCCCATGTTTCTTAGCACTTAGGGAACAGAAGAGTTTATGTATTCAAAGCACAGCTTCCACTGGCATCATTGTCAACTGTATGGCTGCAGCTCAGCCTGTGAAGACACCAAGGTGGGCCTCCAGAAAATGTTGATCATTCAACTAATATTTCTTTAAAGAAATTAATGAGAATGGAGTGCCTGTACATCTGAGGGGAAATTGGACCAATGTGAGTAAAATGAAAACGAGCCACGGCATTTGGATATCTATTTTGAAACCCAAGAAGATATTCTGTTAAAATATTTAGCATTGTAAACCACTTCCAATATTCAGAACAGACGTCGCATCAGGTTCGGTCACAGAGTCCAGCTCTGCTACAAAAGAGACCGTAGTGCTGTCCTGGTGTGCAACAAGCTGATCCATAGACAGAGTGAGGGTATTTGGTTTATCTGCAGTTCTACAGTTTAACTATTACCTTCTTGAAAGCAGAACATCGTCAGGGCTGAACATAATGCTCCCACAATTTTATCAGCCACACATTGTGTGCTGGTGGTTTTTGCTCCATATAACATTGGTGCTCTGCAAAGAGAACTTCCTGAAATGGTGCATTAGCAGAATATTCCTGTTTGGTGATAATAACTCCTTTCCATTCCTTCTGTTCTGCTTTGTGTTGTTGGAGGATCAGACCAGACAGTTTTCTTCCCCAACTGTTGGGGGTTGCCTGGAGAAGGAAGGCGTGGGCTCTTTGCTTTCTGCTCCAGGGCCTGAGTCTCCCTCTAAGCTTAAGCAGCTGTGAGCTGTCGGTGCAGGGAGAGAGGGTCTCTATAGCTGCTGGGTTATCTAAAAGTGATCAGTGCTATGAAAAAGCATTTTCCTGAAACAAGATCACTTTCCTTCTGACCTTTAGAGCTGTGCTCCAGTGCATGGGGACAGCAGGCAAAAGGACACACTGAGAAAAAAAGGTAAAATGTGATATTTTTCAGTACTTTCTGGTGTTGAATGAAATTTTGGAGAAGTATTCAATCTAAGATGGACTCTTTGAAGATAGGATTTCAGTTCAAACAGTTACACTTTGCTCATGCTGAAGGTCGCAGCAAGGAAATAAAGAATGTGGTGAGGGTAGGTGCTGCTGAACCTCAATAGTGAGCAGTGTCCCCTGTGCCTGGGTTCACAGCAAGGTTATGGATGGTGTCACCTTCATTAGGAGGAAGTTGTGCTGTTCTTCACCTAGTATAAAATGTTACTTTGCTCTACTGCTAAAGAAAGAAAAGCAATTAGTATACACACTGTGTATAAACACAGTTTGTTTTCTTGGAACAGGATTGCCCTTTATGGCAATGTTAGTCAGTCATTTACAGATACTGCATAGCTATTCACTTGGTGTGCCTTCAGTGAGCTTCTTTTTGTTGCATATGAAATTCAGTTATGACTGTTTTCTCCTTCATTTTTATTATAGGAATTATTAAGAGGAAGAGTGATAGGTATGAATTCCCAGATAATGTCAGCAGGCTCAGCAGCTATTTACAAAAATGTTTTCTTTTGGAATAGAATTACCCTGTTTTCCTGATAGCAGCTCAGTGCCAACCTTACCTCTGTTGCTATGAGGCAGCTCAGTGGATTTTACAGGGCACTGGAAGTGAAACATTTTGTGTGTGATTTTGCTGCTCTTATGCAACTAGAATTTCCCTTAGCTCCTTAGAAGTCAGTGGGGATATTTTCAGAACAAATACTGCAGGGTCAAACTCCTAGTTAACACATTATATATATTGGAAATCAATCAATCAATCAGTCAATCAATCTACTTCAGTCTAGTGGAGGACATTCAGAAAAAAATATCCTGAATCTATGCTGGACAAAACACGCTTTTGTGAAAACTTTCTCTTTTCTCCTTTTCCATCTCTTTTTTCTCTTCATCCTCCCTCTTCCTCTTCTTCTTCCTTTTCCTTTCCCTACATGCATTTAAAGCCAAGTTACTGTAGCTAGGTTGACACACATATTGCCAGATTTAAGGGCTAATGATTTTTAAGGTGTCTTCATTTCACAAAATGAAAAAAAAATAAAGGTGCAACTCTAAGGACTGAATTGTATGAAGGCGTTTTGCGCAATGAGAAACATTTTCTCATTGATAGAAACAACAACTTATAAGTCAGAGTTTCACTGTTGCTGCTTCTCTGTTATTCACTGTTATTGTACAAGTCTTGCAGGTCCTTATGATCTAGACACAGTGGCATGCTTGCAGTAAGTTTTCTTGATTGGCTTATGGACACTTTTTCATAATAACTAACAGTAATTTCTTTCCAAGTCTGGTGTTTATATAGTGAAAATTGTTACAGAAAAGGAAAGCAGAGATTTTCTGCCTGGTTAGCAATTCTTGGGCACCGTTCAAATTAATGCAGAGAAATGAGCAGCCAAGCTGTCACAATTAGCAGGTGTCATCTAAGTATCTCTGGAAAACTTTCCATCATTTTTTTTTTTGTGTGCACTAAGAATATATTCATTGAGCAGTGTGNAGCTACACTACTATCTTTCACACATTTGTGACTTACAATTCTTCTCCGTGTTGGAAGCTTTTTCCATGGACTAAAATCAAAGCCTGTGTCTTCCTGGGCTCTGTGCCAGGCAACCCCCTGCACAGACACCCCTGGACAGAATTCAAACCCTCTTTCTCGGGTTCCAGACCCCTTTACCGAGGTCTGTGACCATCCAGGGCAACCAGAGGAATGCCCTGGACTCCCACAGTGTGTGGTTTTAGGTTAAAGTGTATTATACAACCAGACAAGACAGTATTAAATGAGTGTACAAATTCAGTCAAATATATGCAGCTGAATTTCAGAGAGTGCTTTATTTCTGTAGGATTTGTCCTTAGCTCAGTAGTTTAGTACCACTACCAAATAATACATCAAATACATTTTTCTTTAAAGCCAAGCTTTATGTACTAGCAGGTTTCTCACTGCACAGCAGATACCATCAGACTCTGCAATGTCCTAACTTGGCAATCCCTCTAACTGTTCCCTTTGGACTTTGCTTGCAAGCTACTTTGCCACCACACTGCAACTGCTGCTGCTGTGTTTCAAAATGGAACCTCCTTCCTCTTCAAATTAATAGCTTAAAGGTGAAGTTGAATTTTACAAGGGAAATAAATCTCTCAGTTTAGTATTTCTGATATTTTAACAAGGATTCTCGGCAAGAAAGATACATTTTAAAGTAGCTGGAAATTTGCCTGAATACAGATTTTTATTTGGTTTTAGATGCCCCATTTCCATTGGGTTCACAGAGTTGCACTGCAGAAGATTGTTAATTGAAAAATTAATATTAATCCTTATAGTAATTTGAAGTTTTTCTTTTTTTTGTGTAGGAATGAAAACGAAGGGTCATGTTGATTTTAGTTGGCTTATTTCTAATTTTCAGTACTGATTTCTGGTTAACAAGCAGCGGGTAGAGCGAAGAAAGCAGTCCCATTGATTTAATGATGGCTCTTGCCTGTTTTCTTTTACTGGTTTCTCCTGTATCTCAGCCTGCATATGACAGGGCACAGGTCCTGTCTGGATCCTCTAAATGAATGTTATACTTTTAATACCATGGATGAGATAATCTCAACATTGCCCTAATTTTTCTCCCGCAAAATCAATGTTGGAACTCCCATTGGCCCATATACTGCCAGAAACGTCAGTTCTGCTGATCTGATTATTGTTAGCGTCAATGGGAGTATAATGAATTACAAAGGAAAAAGGACAAAGTAAAATGCTATAATTATGTGGCCCATTCAGCATCATTGGCTCCAGAGAAAATTAAGATTTATTTCCATGTGTGGTTCCAGTTTCACTCTTTCTGATTAGTAGTTATAGCTTGCTGTTTAGACATAATGATTTAATTGCAGATATGACATGTTGACTAGATATTTTCCAGTTGCTGCTGGTTTGTCAGCATTATATCAATGTTGTACATGAAAAAAGTCTAAATGTACCTTTTGGAGATTAAGGGGTAGAATTTCAGCTCGTGTACAGTGATACGGTTCCACCTGTCACTAGGAACCTAGAGTTCCTTCCTGAGGATTTTATCTGGTGACTGAGATAGTAACCCTAAGAGAAGGCAAAACACAGCTGAAGTGCATTTTTGTACAATAGCTTTGAAGTATGTTGCACACCTTTCAGGCTTTTTTTAACTCCTTTTTACTGTTTGTGAGTTTGAACTAGAGGCTAGCTAAGAACCTCCTGGTAGCAGAGATTTTAAACAGGGTTAAACAGAAGTTCATTCAAAGCAGCAGAAGGTGGGAATTATAATTGGATTAGTTAAACCTCATGGTAGTCCCATGTGGACACTTTAAAAACTGGCATTAAATGTTATTTCCCTTTTTTTGATTTATGATAGTGTTTTTATTATTATTTGAAGTTTCTGAGTTTAGTCTACTTCAGTTCTGAATGCAGTGTCCACACATAATTTCTAATGAAGGTTAAGTAATTCACTGTAAAAATTAGCTTATTGATGACAAATGACACTACCAACCATTACTTAAACATTTGAAAAGAACATTTGAGCATCACTTTTAGAGAAATACACTTAAAAATAAAATTTTTGTTTTACTTAAATGTGATGCACTGATTATCTTTCTCTTAGTTGTAATCTGAAATCACCACTGTCTATCTTTCTGTCCAGTCTCTTTCATAATACTTGGAGCATACTTGGACAGGACACTGGCTTAGGCAACATTGTTCTGTTTTCCTCAATGCTGTCTCCAGCTGCTTGTTCCCCTCCATTCATGGCCACCTAACGCCACTTCATTTATACCAGTGGAAGAGTTTGGAGTCCTCCTTGGTAAACTTGACCAAGGAAGGAAGGGTGTCCTTAGTGGGGAATGTTAAATTCACCCCTATACAGGCCATTTCAGAGGTCTAGTCTGCAAAGTAGCATCACAAACAGGGGGATGGGTCCAAGGAACAGAAAAGGCTGTGGGACGTGCTTAGTCTGGCTGTACCACCAAAGGATCATCAAACTGTAGCTCAAGGCAGGTACAGGAGTGCATTTGATGCTGTGACTGTAACAGATACGATAATTTTAAAAATAGGGAAGGACTATCTACATAGTCAGGCCTGCTATCTGCAGGCATTACCTTATACTTCTTATGTGCTTGCTATTTCAATATAATTTTGATGCTGGCTCTTTGTTATTGCAAGTTGAAATGCTTTTTTGGTTAGTTAAATTCTTGACTTTTGAGTAACTTTATTTTTTGTAGAAAGAACACATTTTAATGCAGTAATAGATTAAAGTGTAGGAAGAAAATGAACATTTTTAATCCTCTGGTAGAAATTGTGATGAAAATATATTCTATGACTGTAGTGTATTCTGTATGTTGGTAGTTTCTTACTAGACTGCCTGAAAGCAGTTTTAGGCACTTGTAATAAAATAGTGTAGAAAGTGAAGCGCTTGTTTGGCTTACTTGTCCAGGAAAAACCTGTTACCAGTTTTTTTTTCTTAGATGTCATTGCAGTAGTGCTTTGACAACTGGTCTGATAACAGCTGTTTTTTCAGTTTGGAGGTAGCTCTGCAGCCTGACTCACTGGTACAAATTAATTCTTGACACAAATCGAGTTAACCCCCAACTAATTTGCCTTACACAGTGTTGACCATGACCAGTAAGGTGAATTTACCTACTCCTTCTTTTGTTGCTTGTCTGACTGCCCAGACAGCAGGGTGGTCACTTCTCTTCCCTACAGCTGTTTCTTCAGGATTAGTCTGTCGTGCAGCTGAAAAATACTGCAAATCTAGTTGGCTATTTTAGTTTTTCTGTTCAGTAGTCTTCCTCTTTAATGGGAATCTTCACAGTTTTGTAGCTTGCTGGTGGTAGTCCTTTACCATTGGTTCTCACTCCCACTTGTTTTTCGCTTACTTTTGCAAACATATGCACTACCCTCTGACCCTTGGCCAAGCTTTATTATTTGAATGTTAGACAATGTTAAGATAATATGTGATAGCAGATTTGATGTTAGCAGTGTGAAGGAAGAGAGGAAAAAGGGACATGTTATAGTCAGAGAGTCAGCATCTGTCAGATGGTGTCTGGTGGCTTAAGATTAAGTATATGAATTTCTAGGAAAACAAATGCACTGGATTTGATACCTGGAGCCTTAGAGTATGATTTCTACCTGAGCTAAATGTTTGTATTTGTAGCATTAAATCTTTGGTGATATACAGCAGTCATGTATAAAACCACTGAACAGAACATATTGTAAGCCAAAGGGAGGAGGATGTGCACTGAAGAGTGGGAATGAAATACAAAAAAGGGAGGTAGAGGCAAGTCTGCTTTTCCTGAGCCTTGAGAAGGGAGAAACATAGCCATAAGAATTGGAGATGAAAATAGTTTGTTACTTTTTCCTTCCTCATATAGTACAATTTTCCAATTATCTTTAGGAAAAGGAAGTTAATCAATATCAATCTCTTTCAGATCTCAGCACCACCCATGTAGTCTGGATCTGTTCCTTCAGCTGAGCAATCAGCTTCATACAGGCTAACTGAGAAAGGAGTTAGTCCTAGGTTTGATATTTCGGTTTCTGTTTATAGATGTAAAATCTCCCCTGAAAGTAAGACACATGTTTGGAGACTTATTCCTCCTTTACACTTGCTTAACCTTTTGGTATTTATCAATCACTACTTTTGTTAGTTGTGAGCATTATCATGTTTGGATAATGGGGTAGTTAATTTATTTTGAAACCATGAGGCTTAGTTACTAGGTAATATTGCAAGGAAATGAAAGACTTTTCCCTTTTAAATAATCTCATTTTCTTAAAAAAATCCAATACAATAAAAGGTCTGAAAGCTTAATCAATTCAGCATTACTAAAACCATCTTTCAAAATCTTAGAGCATTTTTCACTGTTTCTACTGCTGTTCAGGCTATTTGCTCCAGTTTTCAAGAAATAATTTCAGAAGCATTGAGCTTTTTAATTATTTTTTGGGGGGAGAGATTAAGATTACTGTTTGATAACACATTATACTGTAGTCTGAATCTGTTGGGACTTTTGGAAGGATCTTATGTTTTGGTTGTGCAGTAAATGGACTTTGTTTTCATGGTACCACAGAGTCAGGATATTTATTTGTTTGTGTATTTATTTAATGTTAAGACTTGCTAAAACATGTTAGCTGCATTGTCTGATTAATTTTTTATTGAGAGAGGTGAATGGATCACATTTCATTATTCTTTTTGGCAAAGTGTGGCTTCATGTTTTAATGTGAAAATGTTGGGAACAATATTACAAGAGGATGCGTGCTGAAAATGTAAACCCAAATGGTTACTTTTGGGTGTGTGTTTTTGATTAATTTTCATGTTGAGTGACAGTGCCCCAGGGTTTGCGAACTCTTCCTACTTTCTTCATGACAATGAAAAACTTTAGAGGCAGCATTACAGTGAAGGAGGTTGAAAGAGTTGTAGAAGAGCACTCTTGAGTCTTGAGTTGTTAGAGAGATTTGCATGCCATGTTTTGTGCTCACATACACTGTAGGGTTATAGCTGACAGGAAGGTGACTAATGCATATCTTCATGCTCCAGCATACTCCAGTCGATGGAACAGCTTTTGTCTGTGATAGACTTGCAGGTTTATGATGGGAAGCAGCCTTGCAGCCAGATGG
>VXBB01005108.1:774353-793893 GCA_013399915.1 Illadopsis cleaveri | reverse complement strand
AGTTAATTTATTTTGAAACCATGAGGCTTAGTTACTAGGTAATATTGCAAGGAAATGAAAGATTTTTCCCTTTTAAATAATCTCATTTTCTTAAAAAAATCCAATACAATAAAAGGTCTGAAAGCTTAATCAATTCAGCATTACTAAAACCATCTTTCAAAATCTTAGAGCATTTTTCACTGTTTCTACTGCTGTTCAGGCTATTTGCTCCAGTTTTCAAGAAATAATTTCAGAAGCATTGAGCTTTTTAATTATTTTTTGGGGGGAGAGATTAAGATTACTGTTTGATAACACATTATACTGTAGTCTGAATCTGTTGGGACTTTTGGAAGGATCTTATGTTTTGGTTGTGCAGTAAATGGACTTTGTTTTCATGGTACCACAGAGTCAGGATATTTATTTGTTTGTGTATTTATTTAATGTTAAGACTTGCTAAAACATGTTAGCTGCATTGTCTGATTAATTTTTTATTGAGAGAGGTGAATGGATCACATTTCATTATTCTTTTTGGCAAAGTGTGGCTTCATGTTTTAATGTGAAAATGTTGGGAACAATATTACAAGAGGATGCGTGCTGAAAATGTAAACCCAAATGGTTACTTTTGGGTGTGTGTTTTTGATTAATTTTCATGTTGAGTGACAGTGCCCCAGGGTTTGCGAACTCTTCCTACTTTCTTCATGACAATGAAAAACTTTAGAGGCAGCATTACAGTGAAGGAGGTTGAAAGAGTTGTAGAAGAGCACTCTTGTGTCTTGAGTTGTTAGAGAGATTTGCATGCCATGTTTTGTGCTCACATACACTGTAGGGTTATAGCTGACAGGAAGGTGACTAATGCATATCTTCATGCTCCAGCATACTCCAGTCGATGGAACAGCTTTTGTCTGTGATAGACTTGCAGGTTTATGATGGGAAGCAGCCTTGCAGCCAGATGGTTTTGGGCATATGTGTTTATGAGTAAGTGGCTTTAAGTCACTTTGCCTCCTTTGGAGCTGTGCTGAGCACAGCTTAGATTCAGACAGCTGTGTTTTCAGTGTTATCCACCTTTTCTGTTCTGTGGCTTGCATCTCTGTTCTGTTTGCTTTGGTTTTTCTACTGATTGTACAGGCTAAGGGTGGCTAATACTCCTGCCCTGGAGAATTACAGTGAATGAGAGCAGGTATTCTGCCCCTCTGCAAGCTGCTTAAGACTTACATATGAGTCCTCAGGAGGAAAAATGGATTATATTCCTGCTTGTTCCATCCTTAAAATAGACAAGCAGGGTATGTATAGATCTTTTGCTCCTATTTTACTACTTCCTGATATGTATTTGATGCGGATATCCTGTCTTATCCTTTTAAAGCTGAATGCCTGTCAGTGGAAGAGGAAGTGAGGGTCATTGTCTAGTAATGAAAGTTCAGGCAGGGTCAGAAACTATCCAAACTACCTTTGGAGTCAGCAGCTGAGGTGGCAGTATAACTTTGCAGCAGAGCTGGGAGTGGTTGGGGCTGGCAGAGTTCTCAGTATAAAAACCTGTGTAAGCCCTAGTGTAGTGGTCCCCTGGGCTTCTGCTTACCGGCTAGCCCTGCTCTGGGACGATTACAACAGTTGTTCTGTGGGTTTGCTCTGATCTCAGCCTGGCAGCGTGGTCTGAGGCCTTGGAAGAACGGGCAGACTCCAACGTGGGGTTAGCAGATGTTTATTCCAGGCAAGGCGGGAACGGGGATTGCAGGAGGGATCCAGGAGCAGCAAGAGAGGGAGGTGCCAAGAGAGGTAAGAGCCCGAGTGGGCCTCAGTTACTTCCTTAAGTACCCTCTCAGGAGTACCCTGGGCAGAGAGCAACTTTGGTCCAATCCCCGGGGTCCGGGGGTTTGGCTTTGGACTTGGGTACTTAACAGTACAATAGAAGTGGGTGGGTACCTGAGCACTCATTGAACAGGAGAGCACCTTCTCCCAGGCCCACCGGGGTGATTGGCAAGGCTTGGGTTTCAGGGAAAACCACCAGGGAGTGGGATACGGGGGGTAGGTAGGAATATACCATTACAGACAAATAAACAAGAAACGTATACAAAATTGAAAAACCCTAATCATGCATTGCAACACCCTAGGGTGGAAACACATTCCATAAAGATCTGAATAAACATGAGTGGCTTGGGCAGAGTGAAGTGGGGAACAGTAATCCACTGTGTCTTCTAATGCCAGAAGTAGGAAGCAGCAGATGAAACCAGTGGACAGGCAGGCATTTGGAACAGGTATCACACAACAGATCACTGAAGTGGGAAATGCTTTTTCATAAGATGTTGCAAATGCTGATTTGTATAGGTTCAGAAAGCAACCAGCCAAATTCACAGAAGATAACTATTAAATGCAAGGATACTAATCTGCTTAGGATTTCTTGTGCAGTGAAGTGCTGGATGATGGAAGAGCAGTTGCAGGAGGTACCACTGTATGTTTTTCTAGTTTTATAATGTTTCCAGGTGTCTGCTGCTGGTTATTGTTGAAAACAATATATGACGATAGGAATAAGAGGATATTTGATGGGACCTGGTTCAGAAGCCTTTTGCTCTTCTGTCTTTAGAAAACACACTCAGATTTGAGATTGCAATGTGGGTTTACTACTGAAAGCCTATGTTGATACACACTGTCACTGAGGACTGCTTTTTGTGCATGTGTTTGATAGCACTCCTAGTTTTTTGCTGTGTTTATGCTCTTGGTGCAATTTTCATGAAATAATGACAAAAATGATGATTGGGTTGTATGGTACAACAATTGTACCAAGATGTCATATTTCTTATTGTACATTCTTATTTTGTGGTAAAGGT
Source organism: Illadopsis cleaveri (assembly GCA_013399915.1). Taxonomy (NCBI): domain Eukaryota; kingdom Metazoa; phylum Chordata; class Aves; order Passeriformes; family Timaliidae; genus Illadopsis; species Illadopsis cleaveri. The sequence continues at coordinate 791,095 of VXBB01005108.1, read as the reverse complement.
TAGGATTCCTTTTGTTTTTCTTCGTAAGATAAATGTGGTAGATTGAAGGATAATAAATTTTTAACTGAGCAACAAGCCACATTTAAACCTCCCAATCTATGTATTGGGAGGGAAAAAACCAAACAAAACCAAACCCAAAAGAAAAGGGCAGAAGCATTTAATCTCTTTGCAGTCTTTCTGAACACAAAATACAAAAGTCAAATATAATGTCTAATGGTAGACTGGTAAACAGGATTATTACCTGGGTGAAGTCCTCAAGTGTTCCATCCATTTTATTTTGTTCTGTAATGATTCTAAAAGCATCTCTCAGAAGGACCAATATATGCAGCATTTTCTAGTACTGCTTAAAATGTGGTTCGTATATCTGTTGTTATTTATTTACCTTGTCTCACTTTTGTTTATTCCTATTTTAGCTTTTTAATTTGCAATTCAACTTCTTTAGCTTTGGAAGCTATTGAATGTTTCACTGTGCCTTAAATGATTCTGTATTTTTAAACAAAATGGAAGCACAGTGTGCTATAGGGGCAGCCTATATAATGTCTTTTTCTCTGAGTTAGTCTCATGACATTGTTAAGACTCAGCACTGCATTTACAGAGTCAGTGTTCTCATTTAGCCTTCCTAGTCTGTGATTAAATGGGAGTTGTTGCTTGTTTTACCATAAGTTGGCTGACAAAAGCTAAATCTGTCACAGGTGCTACAATTTGTGTATCAGAAAATTTGCTTTCCAAATACTAATTATTCCCAAAGTATCTTACTTCACACAAAGCACAGATAACACAGTCAGCAAATTTGTCCCAGTTTTATCATTGTGCAGTAAATTAGGGTTTGTCTTCTACCATTGTGTAAAGTGAAGATGGTAGAAATTCAATTGTAGGAGAACCAGTTGATGTACAAACTCTGATCTGTTTTTTCACGTAATTCTCCCAATCAAATGCTTGAAATGTATGTCATTCAAATAATCACTGCTGAATTTCACTTTTGTAACTGAATGAGCTGTTGTCAAGGGGCATGGGATGGTGGGAAACAGCAGTGTTGTCTCTCCAGAAGTAATTTTAAATAGGAAGTATTTTGTGCTTGAAAGACCTAGACCAAGCTGGTAATATGCTTAAACTATTAATTTGGGAAGTTATTTTAATATGATGGACGCTTATTGGAAATTGTCTTTCTGGTTGTTATGGGAGAAGAATGGACCTTCAGTTACTGAAACTGTGGCAGAATAAGTGAAAGCCTTCAGTTTTTAACCTCTTCAGTCTGAGTCACAGGTGGCATGAAAGTACACTCGTAGGTCCCTATGCACAAGCACCGAGTTGAATTCCTGTTGCATGTCCTCCACTGCTCCCTGTTGTGGAGAACCTTTGCGATAACCAGTTACAACCCTAGTTGCCAGGATGATGTATTTTGACACTAAAGGGCCAGGATCTCCCTAGACAAGAGTCTGGAGTTCAGATGGACTATTGCTCAGTTAAATCTTCTGTAATGAATCCAGCTGTCATCCGAATGAACAAATTTTTGACACTAGACAAAGCAGAATGACCTGCTAAAATAGCAACTGGAACTGTGTTTCAGCAGCTTCTCCTTTCATTGCCAAGAATTACCTAGGAACCTTGCCCCAGATTAAACGTGTATTCTAAATATATATATATTAAAGATATTTAGCTTTCAGAATGACTTTCACTGAAAAGGGAGAGCACTGAATGTTGTAAATGAAATTTTTAGCAACAATTTTTTCATTGCAAAGTAGCTTAAGAAACTGTTTATTTATTCCCTTAGGATGAACATATTGTATATTTCCAGATTTCTAAAAAATGCAAACATTGATGTGATTTAACTCCTAATAGCAATGATGCACAACTCTAGTTGTTTGGCTTGTGTATTGTAATACTGATTTTTATTTTTATTTCATTTCTCTAGGACTACTTAACCATTCACAAATACGGCAATGCAGCCAGAAATGATCTCTGGAACACACTGTCAAAGGTAAAATGCTTTAATCTATGTCACTGAGGGAGAGACAGGAATTTGCGATGGTTTTTCTTGGTGAGATCAGGAGTAAATAGTGTGTATTGAGATCTTTGAACCGCAGAGCAAATATAAAACCTGATGCAAAGAAATTCCATTTGAGTCAACCTAGTAGCAAGATTAAAAATATGAGTTCTGCAGCATTTCTGTTCTTTGCTATGTTGGATTATATTTCCTTGCATGTGCTGTGTCACTGATATGCAGTAAAAGACTTCATGGAATCTATCACTGACCTCAGTGGCAGCACACTGAGACCCATAAGCTGGAAAGCACATGGAAGTGCTGAGCTTTGGCATTTCCATCACTTGTGTTTGTGATTTTATATGGAGTTAGGATTTTTGTGAAGGACAAAACTATTGAAGCTTCAAGGTATGGTGTAAACAGAGAACTATTTACTGTAACATTTGGCATGCTGTAGAGACGTATATTACTATATCCAGGCTTGGCTTGAGTTCTAGAGCCTGGTCTAGGGCTCCACATTGGCTATAACTTCTGTAAGATGAGTGAGGCATGCCTGAATTTCTCTCCTGTGGGACTAGTATGAGCTAGTGTGAGTCTTCCCCAGAAACAAAGACTGAGTGGAGGGCTACGTGGAGTACAGTTCAGAGAGTTTTGGCACAAGTAGCAGTTCAAGCCATACAAAACATGACAATCTAGTTTTAACTATTGACCCCAAAGCTAGGATTCAGCTGGAGGTCAGGACATCTAGACAAGCAAGTATATACATGTACACTAGGTGTCCAAGATCCTGTTGTTCTCACTGAGTCTTCAGTTGCCAATTCACAGTCTTCTAAAACAGCTTTTACCTTAATTTATCCTACCTTGCTTCCATCTGCCACATGAGAAGCACGTCTGTTGTAGGTCCTGAAAGAATGTGTTGAATATTTTAGAACATGTCATTTGACAGTAGTGAATAGGAACGGCTGGAGTCCCAGAAATCTAGTCAATATCGTCAGCAGAGCATGGAGAGTAATTCAGTTGGCTAGCCACTTTATGATTATTTTATAATAAGCCTGTACCACTGACTGTTGACTAGAGACTTGAGATAGTTGTTCAAATATAGGCAACTAATGTCAGATTAGGTGCAGTAAGATGTTTAAGGCATTCAGGTGTGTCCAACCAATTTAGCATTAGATATATGGGGAAATCTGTGCTCTTCTGGAGTGTCAAGTAAAGGTCAAGTGACATTAGTCACCTACATGTGGGCAACTGAACCAAGTCCTATGTCTGTGCTGACTGCTAATGAGAGTTGGACAAGTAACAGAGTCAGGCTTTTAAATCGAGGTCTTAATCTGTAGCTGAATGTCATTGCAGGAAACTTTCTTGCCTTCCTCTGTTAAAGCCTCTGGGACAGTTCTGGGCAGTGGGAGGTCAGAGGAATGAATGTTGGCTTAAAAGAACAGCAGAATCTGCAGCTTCAGTAGGAAAAAAATGAGACTGTATTCTGGTCCATAACCACTATAGCTATACTGTATGCTCATGTCTACTGTTGCAGCTGATAATTCTGGTTGTATCAGTTGTAAATGCATTTGCTGCCAGCCCCTTTGTTCCTGATGCAGTGCAATTGCAGCTTCAGTTCTGAAGACATCTTCTGCTTGTATTCATCAGAGGTTGCTCAGACTGTGATCTTGGACTATTTGACAGCTAGGAGCATGTCTGTCGCTGAAGAACAAATGATGCCTCCTTCTCATATGCAGTCTCATCTCCCATGATGCTATTGTACCTCTTTGTGTTTCAGATGAAAATTCACTTGTAAAACAGCCTTTTTATTGACATATGGAATCAAATATGAACACATTAATTCTCCATGTGTTGTGACAGGTGCAGTTTATGAAGCAGCAGGGGATGCCTTGGTATACATAGCCTCACTTTGGACATAAGGGATAGTATTTTCAAATAACTAGTCATTTTGATTTTCAGAACGCAGAAGCTCTGTACTTTTAGAAATTAGGGCCCTTCAAGTATGCCTTATTGTAGGTGCCTAGATCAACTAACTCTATCTTTTTTAACCTTAGCTGGTTAAGAATAGCTACCCAGTATTTCTGTGGCTTGTTGAAATCCTGTAAAGCAGGTTATTTCTTCTGTTACAGCAGAAGTACTTGAGTGATGTGGAAAACATGACTTTCTGACTGTCACTCTCCTCTTTGTTAATATTACTCAACATCTATTTTTAAGATACTCAGAGCCTTAAGTTCAGTTATGTAGTGTATGTGTATTGGGAGGGGGGTGTGCGTGTGTGTGTATCTGCATACATGTGTGATGATTATTTTACCCTCCAAAACCATGACCAGACCAAAACTAAATGGGGACAGAAAAAAAAAAGAAGGTTTTACATGTTGATACTGCTGTACAGTGTATTGAAACTTCTCTCTTTTTTTTTTTTTACCCCAAGGCTTTAAAAAGGGTTGGAAAATCTGTAAATATCCAAGAGGTAATGGATCAGTGGACACTACAGATGGGTTATCCTGTTATCACTATCTTGGGAAATGAAACTACAGACAGCATCATAGTTATCTCCCAAGAGCGTTTTGTTTATGATAGTGATACTAAAACCAAGGATCCTGCCCATGGGGACAACAGGTACTTGTATTTCTCAATTACTATCTTTCAAGATGCTGTAGTTATTTAAGTAAGTGCTTTATGTGTGTATTTTTATGAAAATGGCTTTTTTAGAAATCTGAGCTTTGCTTGAGATCATTGGCATGTGGTGATGCTTTAATTTGAACTGTAGTAAAGTTCAGGATAATTAAAAGAATTACAAAAAAAAGAGTCCATTTGCATCCTTACAGTTCTCTGTGGCAGTGTCTTGGATCACTCATCTGTTTCCTCCCCTTTTCTTTTGATTTTGTCACATTTCATGAAGTTATTTGGAATGTGATTGGAAGGTCTGATAGTTCTTAAGAAATTCTTTGGAGTGGACCTCTCAGTGCTGATACATTGAGTAGGCAGATGTAAATATATATCAGCTACAGACCTCGCTTGACTTGGGAAGCAGTCAGGAGCTGGACTGGACCTCTGTACAAGGCAGGGGATTCCAGCTCCTTCATTTTTGGAGCCAGCTGAACTGGTCCTATGGAAACTGTTACACTGGCTGAAATCAGCATCTCTGTCTCTACCCCTTTTCCATTTATTAGATTGTTTTGTTCCTACTCCCAGCTGATTCTATACGCTTCTTTCATCCCAGAGACAAGCTGACATTCCCGGCTGATCTTGGGGAATCCTCATTGTTTCAGTTTTGGCATCATATTTTAAGGTGAAGAATAGCTGTTGCTAGCTGATGCTAGAGAATTTCAAGATGACCTTTGAAGTTACTGTGTTGACCTGTTCATGCTCAGTGTGTAATAAGGCACACTATTAACCTGGAATATTCTGTGTTTGTCCAGTAGATTTAAATTGTTAAAAAGTAAAATTTAATACAAAATTTTGATTGACATATCCGGATCTTGTAGAATATTCCTGTTGAAGAAGGCCTAAAATTATAGTAACATTTACTGGAAAGTATTAGAAGTTCATTATCTTTTTTTAGAACATAAATACTGTGGAACTCAAACATGACACAGAGTAAACAGTTATTTTTCTGGGTGTATTGGAACAACCTAACAGGCTATTAAGCATCTGTCTAAATTCTGGGGTGAAATTAGTTCCTTAGTGAAAAAGAGATTAAACAACTGAATGTGGACTGTTGGAAGTGTTCATGACTCACAGCTCAGTGCAGCAGGAGAGAGATTCTCCCTTCCTATCTTTAAAATTTCTTTTGTGTAAGTATATATATGTGTAATGTAATGTGAGTGGATTTTACTACTCAGAAAAACAGCAGTTATTAGCTTTTTGATTGACTAAAACAGGGATGTTAAGCCTTCTAAGTATTGTAGAAACTTTTAAAAATAGATTTTCTAGGTATTCAGTATTGATTGAAGTAATTGCTGCTGTAATTTATGAGTAAAGACTACTGAGTGTGTAAATGATACTGGGGTGATATGGTGGGTTGACCCTGGCTGGATGCCAGGTGCCCACCAAAGCTGCTCTATCACCACCTGCCTCAGCTGAGCTGGGGAGAGAAAATATAATGAAAGACTCGTGAGGACAGGGAGAGATGACTCACCAGGTACCATCATGGGAAAAACACTCAACTTGGAGGGGTTGGTGGGAAAATTATTACCAATCAAATCAAAGAAAGGTACTGCATAAATAAACAAAAATCTTAAAACACTTTCCCTGCACCTCTCCCTCTTTCCAGGCATAACTTCACTCCTGATTTTCTCTACCTTGTTCCCCTCAGCAGTGCAGGGGAACAAAAATAGAGCCAGCGGTCAGTTCATCACACGTCTCTACTGCTCCTTCCTCCTCAGGTGGAGGGCTCTTGCATGGGATCCCTCCCACAGAAGATAGTCCTCCACAAACTGCTCTATCATGAGTCTTTCCCACTGGCTGCAGCTCTTCACAAACGGCTCCAGTGTGGGTCCCTCCCTCAGGGTGCAGTCCTTCAGGAGCAGGTTGCTCCAGTGTGCGCCCCTTGTGGGGTCAGAAGTCCTGCCAGTGCCCTGCTCCAGCAGAGGTTTCCCACAGGGTCACAGCCCCCTTCAGGCCTCCGCCTGCTCCAGTGTGGGGTCCTCCAGAGGCTGCAGTTGGATCTCTGTTCCTCCATGGACCTCCATGGACTGGAGGGTCCCATCCTGCCTCGCCATGGGCTGCACCACAGGCTGCAGGGGAATCTCTACTCCAGGGCCTGGAGCGCTTCCTGCCCCTCCTCCTGCCCTGCCCTTGGTGTCTGCAGGGCTGTTTCTCTTGCATCTTCTGCTTTCTCCAACTGCTCTTTCCCAGCAGTTTTTTCCCCACATTACCTCAGAAGTGCTACCACAGTGTCTGATGGGGCTTGGCCTTGGCCAGCAGTGGGTCTCTCCTGGGTCTGGCATTGGCTTTGCTGAACATGAGGGAAGCTTCTGTCAGCTTCTCACAGAAGCCATCCCTGTAACACACCAAAACCTTGTCACACAAACCCAGTACATGTGAGAATTAGACTTAGTTTTATTTTCATACATGACATTAATTTGTAAATCAAACTGTATGTTGTCATAAGTGGAATGGCCGGGACAACACCACCAGGGCAAATTCTCAAATTCTTAGGAGCTTTTGTCCACAGATTTTATTACAGTTCTTGTTTCTAAACATTGGAAATAAGATTTAGTACTAGAGAGAGCGCAGAGAAAGATATTCATGTGAACCCTGCCAGGAATTTGGTATCCTAACAGGCAGTACAGTACATGTATGTATCTGCTTTGGCAGGTCTGTTCCCCCTTTGTATTGTTTTTTTGCTATGCTTCCATTTCCTTTTAAGCACAAACAGGAAAGAAACCCCTTGCTCAAGGAAAGCTTTACAGATGAGTTGTTTACTCCAGCCAGTTAGCAGACAGAGCTAATTTGCCACTTCCCAGTTGAAGTTGCTTGAAATCTGTGTTACATAAGTATAAATACCAAGGAACATGAACCATATACATTTAGGGAAAGGTGAAACTTACCTATGCCATTCACCTTTCAAAAATCGTCCATCAACTTATATTAAAGTCCTATGGCTTAGTTATAAATTGGTGTCTGATTATTGTAACACGGACCATGCAATTCATTCATGCACTGCCCACAGGCACACGTGGCTGGGTATGCATGTGTCAATGATGTCCTTTCATACCATCAAATTAAGTAAAAAAAAGGTTGAGGTACTGAAAATAAATTTAATCTTTTAGTTGGTAGTGACCTAGATATTTTTCAGTTGTTTGGCTTTTTTATTTCTTTTTTTCCACTGCTGAAGTGACTTGCTTCAGTTACTATGAAAGCAGTAGACAGGGAAAACCACATTAGTGTGTGGTCTTTTGATAGTTCCAGATGCATTATTCTACCTTACTCTACCTTGGTTTTTGATATTGAAAGAGCTGAACTTTTTATGACATTACATAATTTTTCTATAGGTTCACCAAGGTGGGTGATAGCACTGTTGGGCAATGCAGTGTTCTGGCTTGTTCTGTGGATGACTTTGGTCAGGAAGTTGGCAAGGGTTTGCTGATGTCTACTCATTTTATATATATATATATATAAAAAACCCTCATCAGCATGCAGGCTTTGGGGGTGTTACAGATCAGTGGCCTAATTCACAGTCTAATAAAATTGGTGCTTACCTCTCCTGCATGACCCGTGAATTTAGGCGTTGGACTCATGTCTCCCTGGGGAGCTGTAATAGGCACTGTAAATAACGGAGAGCAAACGGTGTTTATGCCACATCTGAGGCCGTGCTCTTGCAGGGCAGGCAGTGTTGGCTTCCTTAGGGTAGTTTATCTCTGGATTAATCGTGATGATCATTCTAAACACCATAAGAAGTAGATCTGTACAAAACAGAGAAAAATGTTCAGGTCCAGGCATTTCCAGGAGTTTATCATCTAAACAGACAACACAGTACACACTGGAGGACTCCCGGGAAGGCTCTTAAAGCATCCATCTACCCTGTAGTTTTTCGTTATCCAGAGGTGGGGCTGTAGTTTGGTATGGCACAGCAATAAATGTCAATTCTATTGCCTTCAAAATGATGAGGAGTTTAAATTTTTGGTTGATGCTGTCTAGGCAAATTTAACTTTGCCTTATTGTAGAGTCACTTCAGAGTAGGTCTTTCAAATGTATCTACTGCATAAGAAATGTAAATAAAGAGGGAGCTGAATATTTCGGAACCATTCTGGTTTTATAAAATGTCTGTGCTTTGCTTTGTGTTGTGTATTTATGCAGCAATTAACTGTTAAAAATGAAATGTGAAGCTGCATATTTAATTTTTAACTCTGAAACCGCGTAGAGGAAGACAGAAGCAGCAAGCCGATTTTTCTAAGTGATAAACAATGAAAGTGAAAATTGTTGATACCTTTGGCAGTGGTTGATGCCTAGTCCATTACTATAAGTGTCTTTAATTCTTCTACAGAAGAGAAGGATTACGCATTTTCCAATCTCCTGCATATTCGTGCTCTTTATCATTATACCTGTAGAAAAATGTGTTCCAAGAGCCATACATCTACAAACTGTGATTTATTTCTGTGCATGCAATCGACTGTATGGCTTGCTAAGCTCTAACATTTGGACCTAAATTACAGAAGGTATACAATTTCGCTTCTTTTTGCTTGACACTTATGCCTTCACATGATCCATAGTTCTTACTTTATGAGGAAATAAAACTAACAATGACAGATACTGTTTCTAGAAACATCATTCCTTAGAAGGGCCAAAATCACCAGCTTTGATTTGCGTGCCAAAACCCGTGGTTGGTATAATGCTTCAGTAGCAATTTCAGCTTATGCAAGCAAAACTTTAAAACTCCTATTATAACTGTATAATTCATATTCTATCCCCATATAACAACCCTTTAGTTCTATCCCTGTATAACAACCCTTTAGTTAAGTGTAGGTTTGGTCCTGTATACCCCTGTGAGAATAGATTATGCCCTTACTTTATAAGGCTCCAGGAGAGAAGGTGATATTCCATCTGACAGGGTTCAGTGGGTTTCCCTGCTTACAGAAAATGATGATTTTAAGGCACTAGTCTCATCCATCATTACAAAATGGCTCACAGACATGACAAAAAATCTTATGAAAAATAATCTGTGGTCTAGACAATAAACTAACCAGTTTTGATGAAATCCATAAACCTTTTATATACTATGTTGAAGAGCAGACCAAAGCTTTCTGGTTGTGGGTGTGTTTTGCCCTCTAAAAATATACAGACCTTGTCTCTGTAAAAGTGGAGCATAACCTTTTCAGTGTTATCAAAATAATTAAGTTAATGTTGCTGGGATAATATTCATTTATACAGTGTTCTTATCATGCATGCAGTTTCCATAGCTAATCTTTGCTTGTTCGTGATAATATCCTAAAGGGGAATGTCTTGCTAGGCACTGAACACAGCTAGCTGTGAGGAAAGAGAAAAGCAGGAAAATTAAGAGATTGAGATATGGACAGGATATGCATACATGCTATAGTGTGATAATCCTCAGTGCCTTTCTTTGTGTAGCTGAACTGGGGAAAATTCAGTTGCACAGTGTAAGCCATGGACATGACCAGCAAAACCAGAGCTGTACAGACCCACGGGTCTAACACCCTGTAGTAATTGCCACAGCTGAAAGGCTTTACAGTGGGCTGCAGAGCTGCTCAGCAGTCACTGCACTTCAAGATGAATGATTAACTGCAGAATTTATTTCCCTTCAAGTCTCTTCTGAATTTCCTAGACAAAGCTCCTTTATTTATTCAGGCTTTGCAGAAAAAGGGCTGTGCTTGTCCCTTTACTGATAATGATTTCCATAGTAAAAGCATTGCTGTATTTGAATATCACCATGTGTATTCTTACATAGTTACAAAGCATTATTACTTGAGCAGCGATGGGGAACTTACTCTGTCCACTTACCAGCTAAGGAGCTGGTTAAACACAAACCAAAATGTTAGGAGCACATGGGGAATGCTGATTAGTATCTTTGCTATGTTCTTAGAGCAATTGCGGATTAATGTAGCATATGTAGTATTAATTATGTAATAAAAAAGGACCGTTATATGGACAAATATTGTTCCATAAACTGAGGAAAGAGGGCTAACAAAATAGAAGTAGAAAACAAAATGGTCATTTACCTCCCTGTCTCTGAGAAATGTCCTCTCATCTTCCATTTTCTCAGGTCCTTTGAGTGTTTTCTTGTTATGCCTTTCATCTTTACTATACCTGAAACATTGCGCCTGTATCCGTGTTTCTACCAGAAACAGCTATTGTGTTGCTACCTAGAGAGTAGATGTGGTATCCCTAGTTCATCTGGAGTGACCTTAATGTCTCTATATCAGCTGTAATAATGATGAAGGAAGGGAACAGGCTTCAGGAAAAGAAGCTACCAGTGTATTAGGCACAGAGGAAATGGAATTAACAGGAATGAGATGAAAATATCGAGAGGCCTTAGTGGATCACAGAGCTGTGTGTGAACACTGCCAGATATTGATTTAACCTTTTTTTTTTTAGCTGGTCAAGCAGGGGCTTGAAAATACTTGTTCTTTCAGAAGAGTAGGAAAGCGTGGGGTGCTCCTTCCCTTGAAATGCCCACTGGAGTAGAGGCCAGCTCTCTGACACCAATAGGTCTTGTCCTTTGATGTGTGTAAGGATAGTCCTTAATCCCAGTAACCTGAGAGAGGACAGTGGTGTGCTGAGTGCTACTTCTCCATAGGAACAGGCTGCCTCTGTCAGTGACCTGGAGCAAACCTGCCTGTCTTGGGCACATGATGGAGCAGTGCCTTTGCTGTGTTCACTAGCCCAGCCCTTGTGCTGTGCACTCCGTTGCTATAGGGTTTTTTCTTTTCTGTAAAAGCCACTAGAATGTCCTGGTTTTTTGTCTTGCTTTTTCATTTTTAGAGGCTTTTCTGATTGTTGCATGTTTTAAAAAAAATTGAATAGGAAATACTCTTAAAATCTCTTCCAGTACATATCTGTACTAGTGTCTCTAGGAAGATTTTGCTGCTAGCATAGACGGCAAAAATGCAAATTATAATTTAACACTTAATTTCCGAAACCATTTCACAGCTTCTATTTGCAAGAAGCTGGTAAACTTCCAGGACACTCTGGTGTGCAGTGTATAGGCAACTTTCAGTGTTAGAATTTGCGGAATGCTAAAGAAGACAAAATTTGTGTATTGTGTCATTGCTTCCTGTGTGGTGGCAGCACTTGTATCCTGATGAAGAATTGTAGAAGTTAGGCTGACAGAGAAAAGCTGCTGTTGTATTTTATTGTCACTGCAGAAAGTGCCACTTTCCTCATCTTATTTGCTAACATTAACTCTCAAGAATTGCTGGATACCCGGTCTAGTTAATTGACTCACATTAATTAAATCAATTTCATGCTGAGGAAAGGAGCATGTACTTGAGGGCAGTGCTGTGTTTTAATGTAGAGTGAAGTCTTTGGGAGATGAAGAGGAGAATAAGGACAGCAGTGCTCATGGGGAGCTGCTTAACATGCAGTGGGTAGGAGAGGCAACGTGGCATGGCAGGGTGCAGGCATGAGCTGGAGTTGGAGCATTGAAGTTGTGTAGCTTAAATAAGCAAAAATGGAGTACCAGGGAACTGGAAAAGGGGTTTAAAGTGAGGCCTTTAGTGAGGGAAAGACCAGATTGGGGAAGGCCCAGACGGCATTTGGCAGAGACAAGTTTTATAGGGTGGATGAGGGTGAATAAATGTCATATTTCATTGGCTTTGGAAAAGTCAGAGATGTTAATCAGAGCTCCCCATTGTAGATCAGAGGACAAAACTTCTAACATGCTCCATTTTTTATGTCTTCTTCCTCCTGCTTTCTAAAGTTGCTGATAATGGCTTTCTTTTCTTATCCCTTTGCATGAGCCTGTACACTCAGTGGTTGAATCTTGGGTTTTATGGAGGAGATACTTTGGACTCTTAGGAAGTTTACTGAGGAAAGAGAAAGCATCCTAAGAATTATATTTTACTCTTGCTTAAATTCACAGTATTCAAAGGAGAAATCAGAACTGAGCACTGGAATATGCTGAAAAATATTTTGTACTAATCTGAGAACATATTGGAGGATTGTAAACATAGCTAAACTGCTACTCTCTTATTCCTGTGGATCCTTCTCAGTCCATAACACATCATTGTGCTCCGTTCAGAGAAATCTGAAGTCAGTGTTCTAGTCAAGGGGTTATGCTGATGGGTAAAGGGCGACACAGACACAGACTACATGATCAGCACCTCGAGTGCAATTCTGCAAGGGTGTTTTGCACTGGTGCAAGGCAGAACAGCGGATGTTGGAGAGATTAAGAGCCTTTATTGCAGGGTAAAGAGACAGCTGTTACGACAGACACTTAACACTGCTAAAGCTTCTTTGTATCCATCTTTGATTCAGCACCCAAAGTTGCTTGTCACTTTTGAAAATGAAGCCTTTTGTGTTTTAGTGTAAAAAGTTCTGTTAGGCAGGAAGGAGACAGCATGTGCTGACAAAGAATTTGTAGCATTTGCTCTTTGCCCACATCATTTTTCTAAATTTGGTATGGTATGCTGCTAGCACTGGCACTGAAATGAATGAGTTTTAGATAGCTTCACAATATTCATAACTACCTCATTTATAATTTATTTTTGGGTGAAATATTTAGCTAATATTACACAGAATTTTATAGAAGGTTTAGTAATGAGATAATTATGTTAATTATGCTATATTATGTTATTATCAGACAATGCTTTTTTTTCCCCCTCAAATTTGGTCATTTAATTCAGATTTACTCATTAAAATTACCTTGTGTCTGCCCTTAAAAAACAAAAGGATAATGAAGTTTAGACAGGATGGCCAAAGACATACAGCTGTTTTCTAACAGAATATGCAGTGCAGAGCCACACATGAGCTCTTTCATGCTAGGGGTGCTTCTACAGCAATGAATCTCTTTTTTGTGTCTGGAACTTTGTGTTGTTACAATGGTAAAGGCATTATATTTTGCATAAGACTCCTGGAAAATGTAATTTTTTTCCTCTCTCTGCTCTAGGATTTACTTACTTAAAATTATTCCCAAGATTCTTGTGAAATCCAGAAGGAATTAGGACTGTGGCAGAGTAAAGGAAAACCACAAAATCTGCATCTTTAATACATTGCTGTTAAACATGTTAATCACTGTTATAACTACAGATGAATTATAGTGTCAATTATTGTTTTAAAATACATGCCTCTAAAATTCATTCCTCTAAAATACATTCCAGCAATCCTGCACTGACAGTGAAGATATTTTCTCTCTATATTTAGGTCCTTATATAGAAAAAACCCTAAACAATCCATGATCCGTCGTATAAATAGTTGCTCTTAGAAGCAGCTGTCAACCTTTCATTTAGACTATACCATTATGGTTGCCTTTTTTAATATGTTTCTAAATGAAAGCATATATAATAGACAAATGCATAAAGTTAGCAGCTATATTGAGGCAGACCTGCAAATAAAGAAGCTTAAAATCAGAAGCAAGTCATCCTAGATCTGCTAGCCTCTTTCAGGACTAGAATATAATCTTCCTAGTCACTCTCGTGCAATTTTAAATACTTCTCCAAACTATAAAGGTTATACGTGGTTTCCTTCATGTGTGCAGCTAAGTATAATTTGTGTTCAAAATTATAATAGGTTCACAATTCCAAATGCCTTCCAAATCCCAGAGTTTTCCTTCTGAAACACGTACTACCTGTATTCAAGTGCCCATCCAATCAAAGCCTCAGACAAAGTAGATTAATCTTAGTAGTTAAGAGGCAAGAATGTTCTACAAATTGATTTCTGTTCATCTGCAAGACATCTTCCAAGTTCACTTTTATTAAAAACTTGAAATACTCTTCAAAATCTGACACCTCAGGTGTGAAGCCCATTCAGAGCCACTAGGTAGTGAAGCCATTATCTGCCCGGCAGCATCTGTCATGACCTGACCCTGTTGGGTTGTTCTGGATGGTAAGTTGGTCTGACTGAAAAATGTAATAACCTCCGTGGCTGGGCATCAGGGAGAAAAAAGAGAAGAACTGATGCAAAAGCTGAGATAAGTTTTGACAGTGTTTGGCTTAGATGGTAACAGGCCCAATAATTTCTGAGTACTAATGTGTGCCTCACTTGGAATTTTGTTACCTGCCAACACAATACTGTGTGCATATTATATTGCACCCTACCTTCACTATATCTGGACTTTTGACTGAAAAAATTACTCTCTGTATTACAGCCAGATAGAGCTCCTTAAAGATGATGCTGGAACACTGTCTTTAATTCACAAAGTCCATCAAAGTCCACCAAAGTTTTGTAATGGAGCACAAAACACCTCCGCCCAGTATAGTGTAGAGTAATCTCAGAATAAGCATTTCCACAACCTTTTTCTTCCAGTCTTTTTCTGGTTGCTCATGTAGTCAGTGTTATTAATTTCCGTGNCTTTAGCTTACCTTTTTCATGGTTGACCAGTCTGTTAGTCTTGGGTGAGGGCAGAACCCCTGTAACCTCAGAATCTCGATGTCAGCACCATTTCCTTTCCTCATTTTGCTTAAACCCAGCAAACTGTGTATCCTGCAATTAATGTGGTGTGTGTCACCCTGCTGTTTCTTTTCTGCACTGCAGGATTTTTGTCCATTTCAGACATCAGGAGGCCCTCTCCTGTTTATACAACTAAAATACTGTCCTTTCTGGTTTCAAGTTAGCTAACTGCAACTTGTTCCTTGAAGAAAAAGTCTGATGTTGTCTGCTTTTTCATTCCCCTTATAGGGAAATTCACCTTAATCAGTTACCTTTACCAGTGTTTCTCACGTGTTTCTCACTGTTGTTTGTATTAAACTCCTTGTTCTCACTTTGAACTCAGGAATTAAGCTCACACTGGGCACATGCAGGTAACCAGTGAATACCTCAAGCTGTGTTCAGGGGATCTCAGTTATTTCAAATTGTTCTTTTTTATCCATTTTCCATTTCTATTTGTCTTTGCTACAAAGTTAGTGAAATCTTCCCTTCCTGTCTGCCATCTTCCATGCTCACAGGGTACAAGGAATCCCTTGACACCCTGTCTCAGTGTAGGAGGTGTAGTAATTGTGAAAGAGGGAATAACATCTTCTGTTGTGTTATGCCTCTGGGCACAGCCTACAATCTCTTCACTGGCATGTATTAAATCTAATGAAATCTCTGTGTTCTTCAGTCTTGTGAGAATGATATTCACAACATGAATATATTGTCAGCTCCTTATCCATTAAACAGAACTAACACTGTTGTAGAATTGCACTTAATAAAAATGTGTGATTTCCTATGATACTCACCTGAGCTTCCCCTGGAAGCTGAATTACTCCTTAGTGAATGAGATACTATACTATATAAGAACCTGGGAAAATCTCTATGATGCTTTTAAATTATCTTTCCCAACACAATCTTTCTAGAAAGTGTGGCTTACAGAATTGTATCCTGCTGAGTTCTGCTTCTTGTATAATCCTTTTCTGTAGTAGGAAGCTCTGAGGCTGTTCTGCTGTTCAACAGCTTTCACTCATTTTCCACTGACCACCTTACATGTATTTGTGTTCTCAGCCTAGGATTAAATGCTTCCAGGTATCACTGCAACAAAGCTCATGATTTTATAGATTAGTTGAATACACTTTCAGGTTTTCTGTTAGCAATTTATCTTTGAACCTTCACTATCTTAACGTTCAAAATTCAGTGAAAACAGAGGCTTCCTTTTGGCTTGTGTTGTCGTTTGACCTCAGCCAGCATCTAAGCCCTATGCTGCCACTCGGTCTCTCCCCACATTGGGACGGGGGAAGGAATTGGAGAAGTGAGAAAATTCATTGCTTGAGACAAAACCGCCTTAAAAGGAAAAGCAAAAGCTGTATGCACAAGCAAAGCAAAACAAGGATTTTAGTCACCACTTTCCATGGGCAGGGAGGTTTTCAGCCATCCCCAGGAAAGCCAGACTGCATCATGCTTAACAATTACTTGGGAAGACAAATGCTGTGACACCCCCTCTTCCTCCTTCTTTCCCCAGCTTTATATATTGAGCATGAAGTCACGTGGTATGGAGCATTCCTTGGGTCACTTGGGGTCTGTTGTCCCGGCTGTGCCTCCTCCCAGCTTCTTGTGCACCCCAAGCCTCCTTGCTGGTAGGGTGGGGTGAGACGCAGGAAAGGCCTCAGTGCTGTCGCAGCAGTAGCTAAAACATCCCTTTGTTATCAAAACTGTTTTCAGCAACAGTCAA
>VXBB01005108.1:729382-773722 GCA_013399915.1 Illadopsis cleaveri | reverse complement strand
TAGCCCAAACCTTGCTAATCTTGCTAACAGATACTGTGCTTGTCTTGGCAAGAAAAATGAGAGATCTCTACTGTCTGCCTTCTATACTGAATTAATATCCAAATATCACACAATCCTTTACTTAGTTTGTTATCAACTTTCTGTGCCTTTTAATTTTTAATGAATATTAAGGTCATTAGCCAGAGATATCTGCAGCCATCCATCTAAATGCTTCTTCTACTCACCACTATTTGTGTATGTCTCTGGAGATCAGCCAGGTATTCAACTGAAGTAAAAAAACAAATCTTAGTTTTTGTTCTGTAAGATTCACTTGCTTTCAAAAGGTCAGATTTTCTCATTACTTTGCTTTTGTGTTTTTTTGTGTCTGAAATCCAAGCACATGAGTTCATAGCAATATATTCCCCTGATAAGAAATGCTAATGTCAGCATCCTAACCTGTTCAGGGAATCACCAGGGCCACACTGGGCAAGTGTTCCCTTCTCAGACTCAGTGCTGCTCAGCTGAGCACATGTGTTTATTTACAAGACTTCAGCATTTCCATCTGTAGAGAGCTGAGGATGGGAAACTAATGCCAAGGAGTCCTTGCTCCCTGTTTCTCATCTTCAGCCACTCTGGATGTAACAGGTTGTTATCTTTAACTGAAGAGACAGAGTTGGCATTTTGGGTATTAAGTTCTGGTGGTTAAAATAAAGAGATAGGTGTCTTTAACCAGTCAGTTTTACTCTTGGATTTTCTTTTTTATGCTTTTTACTCTTGAACTATTTTTATGCCTCACCTTATCTCTGTGTTAAATAACTTTAATCATATCCCTCAGTGATATGCGGTCTTAGATTGTTATGTTCTCAAAATACTTCACAAAGATTAGTAAGTGTTACCAATGAACAAGAAATGGATTCCCATCCCACAGAAATTTTCAACATATCAAAACATTTCCCTGCACTGAATCAAGACAAAAATCAAAGCAAAAATTGGGGAAAACTTGGTTTGGAACATTCATTTCAGTTCTGTAATTTAGCTACTTTACATTTCAGTTTCAGTCATTTTAACTTCTCCCTGAAATTTCTTGAAGGAGCAGACTGAAAGTTCTTATTTAAAACAGTAGTTGTAAAATTTTGCAGCACTGCTATTTTAAAATACTTATTTGAAAATCTGTGCTGAAGCCTTCTTTTTCTTACAAGTACCTTGATTTTGAAAATTGGCCTTTTTCACTTAGAAATGAAAAAGATTCATAGGGAAACTCGAGTTTAATTATGGAAAGTCTTTTTGTTAAAACTGAGTGGATGGAGAGGCTGGTTTAGTTGCTTGCATGTGTGACTGATGCCATTCAAGGTGCCATCAGGTATCTTACTTTGCCTTGTGCTACCACTGCACGGGCAAGACAATCCCTATGGCCTTACAAACCATAGGAGATGTCTCAAATACCCTGCAACAGCTCATTTGCCATCACCTTGAACAACTGAATTTATGCCAGAGAAACTGAGTCATGGAGGAGTGATGGTTGGGATTTCATCAGTGCAAAGTGATGGGTACATGATTTCTGTCCTTCCAGCCCGAGATAACTCACAATTCTGTTTTTCAGCCTACTGAGGTATTTGAAAGTACATACAGCTTTTGGTGTTAAGCTTTCCTGAAAGTAATTCTGTAGAAGCTTTGCAGTGGGAGAGATTAGGAAAAAAAGCAGATGGCAAATCATTTGCCTCAATTGACTTGATTGATTTTGTGTGATGCCACTGAATATAGAGCCTGTTATATCCTCTTTTGATATAATGTTCTACCTATAGTGAAACTTGTTTTCCTGTGCTCTGATCACATTAGAGCAGAAGGCTTTATCTCCTAAAGTCTCTTCCCACCTAAATAATTCTATGATTCAAGTTTATGATTGCCACTACACTTTAAATTAATTATCCTTATTATATTCTGCTAAGAGGCAAATCACTTAATTTACTTTTGTGCAAAGCCTTTTATTTTGTCCCTCATTCTTCTGTTGTTGGATGTACTAAAAAAAAGTAATTTTTTTCCTTAAATCTGTACATTGTTCTATTCTTCTGCCTTGCCATAGTTCTCCTCCTTTGATTTTCTGACTAAGTATATAATCAAAGACTATTAATGGATGTCTTCTAATCCAGATCTATGTAGCTTGTAATTTAACTGGGTTTTTATGTGGTTTTTGAGGTCCAGCTTCTGCCTTAAATATTCCTAATGAAATTAATCTGTACCAGGATAAGAGAGAAGAACTGTTTAGAAAATATAAGCAAAAAGTGAAAAATTAGATGGTTGAATTTCTTAGTGAAAGGTCATAGCCCATGAGATTCTTGAGAAACCTGCACTGAATGTGTTTTCCTCTTCAGCCATGAGATAAAGGGTGTGGAAGAGTTAGGTGTCAAGAGTTTTCTGGTAATAGGAGTTATGTGAGTGTAATAAAAATAAACATTACTTACCAAGATGACAGAACTATTCCTTAGTGCTAGTTGACATGGTAATAAAAAGACAGATGGAGCTTAATGTTGATAATGAGGTGATACATGTGGGGAAAGCAGTTCTAACTCAGATACTCCATGGTGGGTTCTGAAGAAACTATTTTCTCTCAGGAAAGAGGTCTTGGAGCTGTAGTAGGTAATGTTCTGTAAACATCAGCTCACTGTCCAGACATGGTCAGGCAAGTAAATAGAACAGTAGGGATTAGCAGAAAAGGAGCATTTAAAAAAGTCTAAAGAGTGTAGAAGAGAAAAGAATTATGCCACTCTTAATCCCTGGTAGATATGCCTTTAAAGCACTGAAGCAAGGCTTGGTTTTCTAACCTGAAATACTAAGTAGAAAAAATACAGAGGTAGACAATAAGAAGGATTAAGTACAGTTTCTGTGTAAAGAACAGCAGGATAGATTAGAAATTTTTAACCCAGATGTCTGTAAAAACAAGATAAAAGAGGAGTATGGTTGTTCTTTTTCTCTGCCGTTCAGATGTAGGTAAGCTGAATTCTACAGTGCTACTTTAGTTACAGATGTTCAGTCACTTTATGTGAAGCAGTCACCTTGCTTGTATACTCCTTATAATGCAGGACAATAAGCCTTTGAATATTGAGCAGATACCTTCAATGTTCTGTGAGTAATGACTAGGAATAGCTCAACTTCTTTGTTTAGTTTTGAATTCAGGGAAGAAGGGAGAAATGCCACTGGAAGAATGTGGTATTCACTGCCAGGAGTGTCTGGAAGCTTGGTGCATTATGGTTACTGGGAAGAAGAATCTTGAAAATATATGGATTTATATGCCAGCAAAAACATTTCACATTCATTAATGTGAAAAAGTGGTTAAAAAGGTGTGCAAAATCTGAAATGCCAGGAACCTTACCTTTTCATTTTTAATTACTTGAGATCTTTATTTTGTAAGCAGAGGAAATAAACTACTGCCCTCTTTCTGGCTTTGCATAGCTCATTGCAAAGAAGCCACTGAAAACCCCATGTTACTACAATATTACTACTCATCAGAGGTGAAAGTATGAGGCATCATGCTTGTTTAATGTCTTACGGTGTCAGGATTTGCCGACAAAGGTATCTCTGTTCTTTTTTGCTGAAAACCAAGTTGTAACCAAGTAATCATCACAAATATGATAATTTTCCAAGTGAGATAAAGTATGCCAATACTCCCTACCTAGTCATTATGTAATGCTCAAGGAAAAAAAATCTATATAATCCACAAAGAGTTTAATTAGTTTGCTTGTACCTTGCCTGATGCAAGATTCTGATACTTTGTGAAACAAGTCCTTCTGATTAATCTTTAAGCTGAATAAACACGCTTCAGTATTATGCACTGATACGGTGCTACAAAAAAATCCACCAGTGCATTCCCTTTAATTGTGCATTATCTTGTCAGTCTAAGTTTAACTATTTCACATGAGCAGTTTCTCACTTGTAAATCAGCAATAATTTATTTATACTACTTTTCAACAAGATTGCCCTTTCCTTACATTTCTTGAGGATTGAACAATGTTATGTTCAGCACAGTTCATGTTAACATGTCTGTTCTAGTTTTAGGTGTCTTTCCTCCTTAGCTTCAGAGATTTTTTTTTTAAATTCCTGAAATAGCCTTTAGTTTCTTCCACAATAAGAGGTTTGCCATTAGCTCCCCATCAAAGTGATCAGGTTTGATTGTGGAAGGACATTATGTGGGACACCTCTGCAGCTGAGCAGCATCTCAGGCAGACTGAACACACAGTTCATTAGCACCGTTTCACCCAGGGGCTGAGTGTGCTATCTGTACAGGCATCTGAGTCCTGCAGACATAATCTTGACAGTAAGAGGACTAAATGGGTTGTTTCAAGTCTTGCTGCCCTGGTCACTGGGCCCTCAAGGCTAGATTCTTATTGTCACTGGAACTGGTTTGCCACAGCAGGCAGCAGATGGCCAGGTGGAAGGGAATGCTTTTTTCCCCAGTTAGATACATACTGAGAGCACGCTGGGGGTGCTCTCAACATATAAAGAATAAATAAAAGGTCTGCACTACTCTCAGACAAAGCAGGAGGAAAGCAGGACAGTAGGCCGCCTTTTTCCTCTTTGCTCTGTAAAGTAGAAGACTCGTGATAGAAAAGTGAAAGAAAAGTTTGCTTCTTTCTAGTCACACCTGGAGAACACAGTCTCTACAGATCTTTCAAAGACAATGAATGGAAGATGCCTTTTTGGAAGGTGAGCCAGATGGATCTCCCTCTCATACCCAGAAGTTAGCTACAGCTTCTTCTGCAGCAGCAGCAGAAATTTATCTGAGAATGAAGAGGAATGGAAGGAGAAAACAGATAAACAGAGAAAACAGCAGCAGTGCAGTTGGAAAAATGTGGTTTTTTCCAGATGTCCACTAAAAGGACACTTGTGGTTCCTCTGGGAAACCACTAACTAAGAGGGTGAGATTTGGAGGTTCTGGAAAGCACCAAGAATGTCAGGAGGTCTCTTCCATTGGGGAGCTAAAAGTTAAATTTACCAGTACCAATATTCCCAACTAAATCCCACATGTTTTGTGGTGGGTAGATTTTGTAACACTTGTTTTGCAGCCAGATCACCTTTCAGAGAAGGATCTGTCTTTACTTCAGGCTTCAGAGACTTAATTGCAGGCAATATAAAATACTGTATATAGTATATGGTAGTATAAAATTCTTCTCTGTATAGGTATTACGATGTACAGAATACCTTTCTCTGAAGTTCCTTCTCAAAGTAACAGGTGTCCATGTATATGTTCAAACATGAATAATTGTGAGTGTGTATATATGTGCTTAAATCAGCTACACAGGCAGCTCGTAGTATCTTTTATTTTGCAATTTAGCTTTTTCAGTAGGAGTTGGAGTGTCATAAAAATACCATGCAAATGCAATTTTAATTTTTTTTTCAGATACCAATGTTCCTGTTCTTTCAAATAATGTAGAAACTCTATGCTAGATTTTGCCTTATATTTCTCAATCATAGTTTTCTAGGATCTTTGTCATTTTGGAGAGCCAAGTATTTAGAACTGGGTATGTTTCTAAAGGTGATGTATTTCCTAGGAGGGTTTCATGGACAGACCTTAAAACACTGGTGTGTCTAGTAAGGTATAAGGTATTTAGGGGAGTAGTGTGCATCACTTCACAGCATTTCCTGACTGCCCTCACCTGTTGAGCCAAGGAGTTACTGCTGCTGTAGCTAAAGCAGCAGGGCACAGTACACACTTGCATCTCATTACTCCAGTCCACAGTCCAGAATATTAGCTAAGCCAAAAATGAAGGTAACTTTGTGGGAAGACCCCAGTTTGGGAACTGGAGAAGCTAGTGCATCAGTGGACATCCTTTTCTGCTGATTGTGCTGTGGAGTGTGATAAGGTCCAGCACAAGGAGTGGGCAGGCTGATAAGGCGATTAGAATCTTCAAATGACACAGCTTAATTATCCACGAAGTGTCTGCCAGAGCATGTGCTTATGTGGAACTTATCTTCAGTGCACGGGTAGAGCTAATTATTTTCCCAATGTGTCATGACACCAACATTCAGAGAACCTAAAATCACATGGAAACTTTTTTCTTCTTTCATTTGGCAGTAAATGCCATGTTTTATTTCTAGTGTCACTCATAGCTTTTTCAGCTTTGTGGTTGTCCAAATATCTCCCCTGTAGCAGGATGCCACACTCGGGTCCATGTGTAGGAGGATCGGACCCGCAGAAGAAACGAGGCAGGCAGCGGCAGTTGAAGGGAAAGCTAATACTTTATTCTACATTCTTTATTCTCTTACATGTGTGTGAGTGTTTGTGTGTGAGTGTGTGTGTGTGAGAGTGTGTGTAAGTGTTATCAACATCTGACTCTATAAATACAGTTTTTACAAAGGCAAGAGATTGGTCATTTAGGTCACCACCTCTTTAACTTGGATGGTGGATACCACCATCAATCAATTCTCCTCTCAGAAGAGAAATATGAAAACATCTCTAAAAATATACATAGTTTATGTTCAGCTGCGTGAGAAAAACCTGGACTGCAAGTCCAAACATTCACGAGCTAGAAAAGTGAGGGCAACACTCCCCATCTTTGCTGAATCACTGCTGTATGGATCAAGTGTTTCCCTGCACACGATTCTGTTCTAAGCAGTGCATATTCCTGTGTGTGCTGGGGGCTCTTTGCAGATGGGTGGGGAGCTGTGAGCCAAGCGTGGTGGCAGGGCACAGCTCTCTCCCTCCCCCAGCCTCCAAGTCATGCTAGCAAGGCAACCCTTGGAAGCCAGCCCATGCTGACTGGTACTGTGGAACATTTGGGAGGTGTTTGTAATGCAGTGGAGCAGGCTTCTGTGTAAGTGGAAAGGAGCAAGCCCAATTTTTTCTTCAGTTTCGTGGGCTAGTTTTCAAATACTGTGTACTCGCAGAAGAGAGTACACTGGCCCGCACTCATCTTTGCACCTTTTTTTTAATGCAATCAGTCTAGAATTATATTCTTACTTGGTATGAAAGTGGTACTATATGGTGATATCTGGGTTGGGACCAGTCTCTTGCCATGCTGCCTTGCTTAACTGCACACGTACTCCCGGTGACCACCTACCTAAGGACCACCTGTAAGGTACCTAAGGCAAAGGGACCACCTGTACCATTACTGAGTGCTTTCCCTTTACTGATTTACAAAATGATATGGCAGGCCTGTGAGGGAAATGTCTATTTTTTCACTGACTGGTGAAATTCTACTTTTGAGAGTTAAGAAGTAGAGGTGATGATGAAGACATGAAGGAAATAATCCTTTCCATCTGTTCCTAAAAATATTCACTTCAGTTTCTGTTTATTGAGATAAAGAGGCTATTTATAACATTTACTTCAAATGAGAAACAATTTGTAATACCTTATAGGGAAGATGGAGTCTAATTATACCAGTGTATCACCAAACCCACATGTAGTGTGTTTTGTCCAGTTTGCATATGCATAGGTGGTCATAAATGGTGCCAAGAAGTGGAGATCTGTCCCATTCATTTTGTTTTTATAAACCAGCAGCAGTGAAAGCCCATTGTAGCTTTTTAAGAGGTTGCTAGAAAAATATGGTATTTTTAAACTTTGAAGTCCCTATAAATCAAAGCATTTCTTATGTGGAGGTTTTTTCTAAGTAAATGTAAAGTGTTCTTCTTTTTATAAAAAATCGTTATTTCCTCTTTTATGAAGCATTTTCTTAAACTAGGAAAAGCTTTGTTAAAAGGTCCTCATGTGATGATAATGTGTGAAAAAATGTAAAATATAATTTAGGTTGGGGTTTTTTAATAAATTATTTTTCTTTGTTTTATTGCTAAGGCAAATGCATTTCAAAATCAAAGTAACTTGTTAGAATCCACAGATCTTTACACTGCTACTGAGATGTGTTTTAATTTCTTTGACATGATCCCTGATTGCTGTGAGAAGAATCAGTTCAGTATTTTTGTTCTTAGATTCCCCCTCCTTTGTCTTGCAGCTACTTGTGGCAGATTCCATTAACAATTGCAGTAGGAAATACGAGCCACATCTCATCAGAGGCAATTATATGGGTGTCTAACAAATCAGGTAAAAATAAACTTTCCTCCCAGTGGAATCTCATAAAGCATACTTGTGTTTTCCTCAAATGTATCTTTGGAATTGATCCTAGATAATTGTTTAGTTGCTCTGCACCCAGTTTTGACTGCTTAAAATGAATTGCAAAAAAAAGCAGAGCTGGGAAGGGAGGGAGGAGGAATGAAGGATGAACAACAATGTAGATTTATAATATTGCAGAATTTAGACAGTGCAATGTAAAGTTTTTACAAAGAAATGTAAAGTGCTAAGTATTTTATAGTTGGCAACATATCAAATCATTGATGAATGCAATTCACTTTATTGATTGGTGAAAGTTAAATGTAATATTGTATAACAAAGCAGATATGATGAGTATAATTTAATACATGTAGAATTCTAGCATTTTAAACTCAGTCCATAGTCTGAACCAGGCCTAAGAAATGGTTGCTGTCATTAAAAATGTCCTTTTTGATCTATCAAAAGTATTTGTTCTCTCTATTAGATAACCATATGCTGGACCTCAAAAGTGCATTGTTCTGCTTACTTCTTATTTTCTTCCTCCTCATTCCTGCATGATCATAACAGTAATAGTTATTGTTTGGAGGAGAATGAGTGCTAGATACCAGTGGCTTTTGATCACCTAAGAAAGGAAGCCCACCATAGAAATTTCATTAAATATTTATCTATTTCCTTAGCACTTCATGCTACATTGTCTGACAGAATTGAAGAAAGTGAGGGAAGACACGTGGGGACTTGAATAGAATTATTATATAGAAGGGAAAATAAGGATGCATGCAACCTCTTGACATATGGGCTGTAGAGGGAGAGCTGACCCTTTCTTGTATAATTAGAAAGGTATAGAGATTTCCCTCTAATAGAGGATTAGTGGGAGAGAGGAAAGTCAAACCTGTATGAAATGTTTTTTTCTCTTTTGTAAGTTGCCAAAATATATTAGTCACACAGAGCTTAGCAGCCAGAAGGACTGGAAATGCATGGTGTATGGTCAGTACAAATCTGAGTACCCCAGCTTCCTTGTGGTACAAAGTATGTATTTCTTTGCCCAGATCATCTGCAGACTATGAGAAAGTAACATGTTTTATGCTGCTCTCATGATAGAATGGTCTGGAAATGTGCCTGCAACCAGAGCAATTTTCATACTTGGGAAACATACTCTCATCAAAGCATACAGGTTCTGCCTCACTTTTCAGAAACTTACTGCTTTTGCCATGCTTTTTAACATTAACACTTCCAAAATATTTTAAGACCTGTTTGCACTTTCAGAGTCTGCCTTAATGACCTGCTCTACTTTTGTCCTTTAGGGCTTGATTGAACTCTCATTGAAATTATTAGAAAGGTTCCCACTGCCTTCAGAGTGAGTTGATCATCCCATCTCATTAGGTTGCATATGCATGCCTCCCTCCCTTCACTCCCACCTTCAAAGTTCAGTATATTACGATTATCTACATAGATGCTTCCTCATTGCCTTTTACTTGCTGAGAGCTGTGGAGGAACAAGTCCATAAAACTGCTATCCACTCTTTTAAGATCTACTGCTTCTATTGGAATGCCTTCAAGAAATCAACAGATTAATGATGGCCAGTGTGAGCAATTATTTTGGGCTGGCTACTTTATAGAAATTAAAGAGGAACCTTTCCGAGTCATCAGTCTCATGTGTAGCAAATCAATGACACTGTGATCTATTGTCATTATCCTTGTTCTTCCTCATTACTTTCACTCACTCGTTCACTTGCTGTGCCTCATTGAAAATGAGACTGTAAACTTGTGACTACAGCAAGAATGTCCTCTTGTTTCTGCTTAATGTGGTTTAGCTCAGATGAAGAATTCCTCAACATAGAAATGTCAGTAAGAACATGCCTGAATGTATACTCAATGTATGATTGATTGTACATGCTGCTATGTATCGAGGCTGGTATACATGATTTTGTGATATTCCTGAGAGTTGTTCTCCAGCTGGTATGTTTGTTTTATGGGGATGAGGGAGGAATTCTGAGACTCCAAAGGACAATTTCCAAGTTTGATTCTTGTGGAAGAATCTTGAAGACTTTCTGTTGTATAGAGCACGGTTTCAGTATTGTCCCAGTGAGTAGTCTTGGAAAAAGTCTGCAAGCTGGAGGTGAAACAAACTGCTTCAGAGGATATTTGGAAGATTGGAAGTGGTGACATTGTTCTTCAAGTGAGTGTAATTAAATGCAGATCCTCAAATCAACTTTGAAGTAAATGCTGTTCATGAGGATGGTTTCTGAGTGCTTTTTAGGAAAGAGTAGGCAATTCCTTCTTGTTGACTAAACTGTTGTGCTGAAGGAGCTTCTAGTGTGACTGGAAGAGTGGATAGGAGCTAATGAACCTAAGTGCTATGAACAATGAGAGAATGAACAAGCTCTGTTGCTTGTTATTGTGGTGTGTTGACCCTGGCTGGACACCAGGCACCCACCAAAGTCACTCTATCACTCCCC
Source organism: Illadopsis cleaveri (assembly GCA_013399915.1). Classification (NCBI taxonomy): domain Eukaryota; kingdom Metazoa; phylum Chordata; class Aves; order Passeriformes; family Timaliidae; genus Illadopsis; species Illadopsis cleaveri. The sequence continues at coordinate 763,253 of VXBB01005108.1, read as the reverse complement.
TCTGAAACTGGACAGGGGAGAAAGAATATAGCAAAGTGTTCATGGGTCTTGAATGAGGTCTGAGTTAGAGATCCCTCACCAAGTACTGTCTCAGCAAAACAGACTCAAAATGGGATCAGGATAATGAGAAGTAAAAGCAGATCTTAAAATGCGTCTCCCCTTCCCCACCCCTCCATGTTTCCCAGCTCTGTCTCCTTTCCCCCAGCGGTGCAGGGAGAAGGGAATGGAGGTTATGGTCAGTTCATCACACATTGTTTCTCCCGCTGCTCCGGGAAAGGAGTCTTTTCCCAACTCCAATGTGGGGTCCCTCCCTCAAAGTCACAGCCTCCTCTCAGGCATCCACCTGCTCTGGTGTGGGTCTCTTCCATGGGCTACAGGTGAATCTCTGCCTCACCATGGTCTTCACCACGGTCTGCTGAGGAATCTCAGCTCCTGTGCCTGGAGCACCTCCTGCCCTTCCTTCTGCACTGACCTTGGTGTCTGCAGGATTGTTCCTCTCACATATTCTCACCCTGCTCTTCTCTGGCCACAATTACATCAGAGCTTTTTTTTTTCTTTCTTAAATATGTTAGCACAGAGGCATTACTATCGATTCCGNAGGGAATGGAGGTTATGGTCAGTTCATCACACATTGTTTCTCCCGCTGCTCCGGGAAAGGAGTCTTTTCCCAACTCCAGTGTGGGGTCCCTCCCTCAAAGTCACAGCCTCCTCTCAGGCATCCACCTGCTCTGGTGTGGGTCTCTTCCATGGGCTACAGGTGAATCTCTGCCTCACCATGGTCTTCACCACGGTCTGCTGAGGAATCTCAGCTCCTGTGCCTGGAGCACCTCCTGCCCTTCCTTCTGCACTGACCTTGGTGTCTGCAGGATTGTTCCTCTCACATATTCTCACCCTGCTCTTCTCTGGCCACAATTACATCAGAGCTTTTTTTTTTCTTTCTTAAATATGTTAGCACAGAGGCATTACTATCGATTCCGGCTGGCCCAGCCTTGGCCAGTGGCACGTCTGTCTTGGACCCAGCTGGTGTTGGCTCTGCTGGGCATGGGAAAAGCTTCTGGCAGCTTCTCAGAGAAGCTGTTTCTCTAGCCTCCCCTCTGCTACCAAACCTGGCCATGCAAACCAGAGTCATTACTACTGATCACACACCTAATTTCAGCTGCCAATAGGGAAAAGGGTTCAAGTTGATGACTACCACTGTGATATCTTGGCATATCACTTAAATCTTCCAATAAAATTAACCTTGTCGGTGGGTAATCTAAGAGAAATGAAACCACAGCCGTTTTGAAATAGCTACATATAGAAATGTATCAAAAAATGTTCCTTTGTTTTGGATGGTATTTCAGATAACAATATCCATCAGGACAAAACCCAGTGCCTTGCTCTAGCTCACCAAGAATGGTTACTTGCTGATGTAAGAGTCTTTTCCTTCATGTACATCCAGAAAGACAGAAGAGAATTGTTGATTTTTGCATCCTCTCTGCTACCGTGTCTGTGACCTCATCAAGGATACCAGTTGTTATTTTTGTAAACAAGGGATATGAGGCTGCTCTCCAGCTTTGTGAGAGCAGCATGAATTCGGGATGATTGAGTTGCTGCTCTGTCCTCATCTTGTCTGTCCCTGGCTACATGCCAGAGATAGTGGGCATGCAGATCACTGATTGTTCAATATGCTGAGCAGGATCCATTCAGATAACTGCATGTCACCACAATTGCAGGCAACAGTGCTAGATGTATCCATTCTTCAGAGCACTGAAGTGGAGGAACACACTGGAAATTACAGCTACGCGGTGTCTTTTTGAATTGTAATTCATTGTCCTTTGCAGGAAATCCTGTAGGGAGGACAGTCCCAGGTCTTGGCAACTTGTTTGACAAAGTACATAATATCCAAGATGTTTCAAATCTAATATAGCTCTTCCCACCTGTTTGCTGAAGATACGTGAGCATAGTTTTGAAAGCTTTTCATTTTGCAAGTGCTTCTGTCAGTCTCTCTTCTCCTTACCTAGTGAACCATGGCATTTATGTAACCATATGTCTCCTCATCAGTTCATATACCAGCCAGATGATGGTCCTTTTACTGGGTTCAGTTTGTCTGGTGTACGAAATGGAGCTGTCACATTTGCTCTCAGAGTGCTGCACAAATAGGTCACCACCACCTTTTCCCTGTTCATTCCCCATTGCCATGGATGAGGCTGTTCTGCTTCAAGTGACTTTAAAGCAGTCACAAAGGAAACATCTTGTGGCAAACCTTTCTATCCATGCTGAGGTCAGAAACATCATGCTAAAATGGCTGCAGTGCTCTTTGTGCCCCAGTCTTGAATGATAAATTTTGCTGGCACTGTGGAAATCATTGGTGTTACAAACTTCTGCTCTGTCATATTCCAGGGCCTGTTTCTGTTTCTTATAGATAAGTTGCCTCTTTTGTGGTTGCTGTAATGATCTGTGAACGTGTATCCACAGCGTTTTGGGATCAGCCCAAAATCAGTAGTGGGTAGGAAGCCAAGAACCATCTTTGAACCAATTCCACCCCTGTGACTGCTGAGCAGAGCTTGTGAGAATGTGTTGGTGATTGCTGATGAAGGTGTACTAGGTCTGGAAGCACAGGCTTACCTGTGTATGTTTCTGTAAATCCAGAACTGACCTCAAATGAGGAGGTATACCTAGCATCCATTTCCAATAGGTGAGCAGGGCTTTGGAAAAAGGCATACTTACTGTTCCCTGGGAATCACTGCTCTGGTGCTCAGTCTCCAAGTAGGAAACATCTCCATGCAACTCAGCAAATGCTGCTGAACTGGCTGACACAGCTTTAGTCTGCCTCCCTGCCCTTTCCATCCCCACCTCCTGTTCATTAGCTGAGCTGTCATGTTCCAGGGAAACACTCCTTTGATAGACCTCCCTACCTCAGTTAAAGTGACTGCTGTTCAGATGGCTGCCATATCTCCTCAGGATTGCCATGAGATGGAGGAAAGCAAGTTCAGCAGGGCAATTCCCTTCCAACAGCAAGTCCCAATTTACTTTGCCACCTCCTACAGGATAATCTCTACTTCAAGCCACTCAACAGTCAGATTCTCCTCCAGAAAATGTTTTGTAGAAGACAGATGCTTCTGAGCTGGGGTTTGCTGGCTGCCTGCTGGGGAGCAGGGCATTAGTTGCAGCTTTAGAAAAATACCATTTCTTTTCTGTTCTGAAACTCAGCTGCTGAGCTTTACCTGTGTTGCTTCCAAACTCTACTCTTTTATCTTTCAAAAGTAGGAAGAGGGGAAGCACTGTGAAGAAAGATCAATATACAGGTCCTGCTTTGAGCTTCAGCCAGCCATTGTGAGAAGCAGAGCTACAGGACTTGGAATCCTGTGTAATTTTGACAGAATGAGTCAGAATCATTCCCCTTATTCTAACAGCTGAGTGAAGATCTTAGCAGAAGACTGCTGCTTACATTGTGTATCACCTTAGACATTAGCAGTTTCGTCATATAGGAATATTAATGGTTGGAAGGGTGATCTGAAGAAAGAATTATGTGAGATGGAACATGATCATATTTCCTGATGTGCTCCATTTATTGTGCTAGTCTCTATACCAAAATATTTTATTTCAGCATGGAGCTATGGCAACATGGTAAGTTAGATAGAACTTTTTCTTCTGGTTTGCCTTCTCCCTGTATGAAAAGCTCTTGCAAGAAGATGTGCAGAATTTAGTTAAAGCCAGTTATTATGAAATTCCTCATGGAACACTTTTTTGTCAGAAAAATTTTGCTTGCTGTTGTTGTCAAGAAACTGTGCTACACTTGCAGTTATTTTTGCAGCAAAAGGGAGTCAATTCCCCCAGTAGGGATTCTACTAGCATAAACCAATTTCTAGTATGCTAGGGGTTGTATGAAGTGAAGAGTTAAAATAGCAACTGTGAATCTGAAGACTTGAAATGGTACTGAAACTGTGTTTGGTCCATGCTTTTGGCAGGACTCTCTTGCAGAAGAGTGCCCTTCTCCCAGACCTGCTTCAGATGCTGGTTTTGATGGAATTGAAATTGCTGGGAGAGCTCAGAACTTCCAAGCCACATGCACCAGCTGGAGGGACTATCTCACCCTTTGAGAGCAGAAAGACTGGGAATGAGACCCTAACTGATTTTTTTACTTCAAAACAAATGTCTCAAAGTTTAATCGTTTCCTCCTAAATGTTTCCTATATGTATGTGGCAAAACTAGAAATTTTAGAGCAGTGTTATTTTCTGAGGCATCCAAAACATGACCGTGGAAAAACACTTTCTGATAGAAGGAGACGAAAAAAAATTCCCTTTACTCTCAAATACAATGGGATAGGTACTTTAGGTTGCCTTTTGAGAGGTGAACTAAAACCTTCAAACATAGATTTCATTCCAAATGAAATCTCTGTTGTTGTTTACAAAGTCACAAATGGTTTAATGTAGGGTTTAATGCTGAGTTTCTATCTTTTCATTAACTATAATACATTTAATAGGAGCTAATAAATGTGTTCGTGGTAAGTGGAAGCATTACCCAGGTGTACAGAAATGTTTAGTGCCTGTAATTACCAAAAGAAAGAATTTCTTTTATAGGAAAGCATGAGAACTGACAGACACAAATATCAAATTCTACTAAATTATATAGAACTATATGAAGCACATGTATCAGGCGGTCTCTTAAAACAGTCACCTCTTTATGTGAGTTGAGGAGGTGTGAAAGATGTCTGTCCTTTAGTTCAGGAGAAGGTCAATACATGAGTGGTCTTACTGAAAAATAATAGCGTGTGTATTTAAACTGACTGAAACAGCAATAATGCCATCGTGCTTTGAAAAGATACTTTCCTCCTTTATGGCGATATGTATTGGGGGATGTTGCACAGCTGTTACATGTGAAATTGCTTGTTCTGAACTTGTCATATTTGACTGTCAAGTATCATTCAATACTCTGTTGAAGCATGAGTAATTTCCTCGTTTTGGAGGTGAAAATGTAAAGCAAATGCTCAAAGAAGAAAAGATGTGTGTATTTTTTAATTATACATGATTTTGAAAATTTCCATTTAATGTATTTATTTACCCTGATATTGTTTAATGTGTGCTGATAGCCTATTTGGTATGCTTTTAGGTAGCATTGTAGAGGTGCAAAGATTAACCAGTTACAAGTAGCTGCTTTCTGGACTGGTGGCATTTAAAGGTTAGTTTGCAACTAAAGAGCACGGGCAGAAGCTGTAGTGCATTGAGGTGGTATAAGGTTACAAAGGAACAGGATTCAAGTCTTCTCTGAATAGGATGGAGCAATGCGCTGGTTCTGACTTGGACCCAATGAAAAAGGATTTAAATAGAGGAGCAAGTCTAAGAGGGTTTGCTTAGGACTGATTTGTACAGCCCCTTGTGGAAGAAAGGACTCACAAGTGTTACAGCCTTGTTGTTCCAAATCAGATTGGGTGACAAAAGCAGCTTAGGTGTTTTGACAGTATGAGCACCTGGGAAGTCCACAGAGTTGTGGGACTCAATTCAGATTTTCACAGTCTTGTTTCTGCAGGATATGTTGGATCCTAAAGAATGTGTCTGCTTGGTGTTTTACCACAGATAAAAGAGCAATAACAATTGAATTGAACAGGCATCAACTGAATTATTCTGGCCTTAGTATTTTTAATGAGTGTATTTTTTCAGACATTTTAATGGTTTCAGAACTACCTAGGAGAAAAGAGGACTTTCTGTTTAATCCTGCAGTTTTTTTCTGGAATCCACATGCATAATGAGGGGCCATGAATTTAAACATAGAATTACGTGTTTTTAAGATTCGAGTCTTGCTGATCTTTGTACTTATTACACCTTAAAGTAGTAGTTATTTGTGGGTTTGCTGTTAGTCAAGGGAGAAGGACAACTTTTATCTGTAGCCCTAGTTAACTATTATTTCCTCAGGAATTACTTTTTACATAAGAAAGACTGAAACAAATCAATTTCTTTAGTAAGCCTATGTACTAGATAGTATGTGTGAATTGTAAAGACCATATTGCTAACTTTTTTCCCATTTGTTACCTCCAGGGAACTCAAGCACACCAAACAATTCCCTAATGGGGATACATTTATAGCAAATTTTATGTATTTCTTTTTTATTTTTAAAAATTAATGAGAAGAGTATTCCTTCAATAGTGTACAAACTAATTTTATTGGTTGAAAAAAGTGTTTCTGAATTTTTATTGAGTTCTTATTCATAGTTTTGTCAAAATAATTTACTAGATTGAAGACTTCTTCCAGAGGTGTTGAAGCCTGATGCTTTGTGCCATGATAAAAAAGAAATTCATGTTGTGAGTTCAGGGCATTTCTGTTGTTGAAATTTTGAAATCCCTATTCCTGCAAATAGTTGTGAAGTGCCTGACTGCACAAAAACGATAATAAATTTAGATTTTTAGCCCTAAAGTGATTACTTAAAACAAGGGGAAAGATTAAGAACAGGTTAGGTGATATAAGGTTAATTGGTCTGTCGCTAAAGAGGAGGCTCTCAGTGCTTAGAAGCTAGAAGCTGTACAACTGGAAGTACTTTAATTTAAAATCCAGTGTAAAAACTTAATCAAATACATGCAGAAACACTTAAGAATCAAATTTTTTTTAATCACAGGTTTGCTCTTCTCTCTATAACACATCCATTGAATTTTTTGAGTTACAGTTGTAGAAAACTATTTAAGCATGGCCAGAAAAAGGGTACCAGACTTAAAGTGGGTACCTCTTACAAAAATAATATTTGCCAGGAAAGAAAAACCACACCTGAAGTTCTGTGTGGGTAAAAGGTCCCTTTGGAAATGTCCGTTGGCATCTCTCTACATCAGAACAGATAAAAAGCATTATTAATCAAACACATCAAACACAGTATTTTTGTTAGTCTTTGAATTAATTTTACTGCCTTCATGTATATTTAGAGGAGGGAAAATGTAACAGATGCACTTTTAGAATGTTTAAGTTTAAAACCAAGACCCCTTCCCTTCTTCTTTGTTTCCAGAACACCACAGAGTTCCTGCTTTGGAAGAGGCAAGTTGGTTGCTGGGGAACATCAACCAGACTGGCTACTTTAGAGTTAATTATGATATTAGGAATTGGAGGCTGCTAATTAATCAGCTAACAAGGAACCATGAGGTAAGCTCCTCATCCCTAAAATCTGCTTTCATAGATGAACCTTCACTGTTTCATCACCCTAAATGGTTCAATTTTTGTGCTTGCCCCTCACAGGTTATCTCTGTCAGTAATCGAGCAGGCTTGATTGATGATGCATTCAATCTAGCCAGGTATGTTTTCCTGAAGATCATCTGTCCTCATACACATTGCTGCAATAACTCATGCAACCATTAACTCAGCAGTCGAGTGTGTTTCAAAGTTAAGCGTGTTTTAAACACGCTTCAGTTCCCCTTCCCTGCTTTTTTTTTTGTATAGCACATAAACATGGTCTGTAGCACTATTCACTACTCTTGATCAATAATTGCCGTAGGGTATTTCCGAGTCTGAAGAGATTTGATCAATTTTGCAGCAAGTTCAATTTAACACTTTGCAGATAAATAATCTCTTTCCTCTTTCTCTAATGAATGAGTATTTTTCCTTCCGTTTCTCCTGGTTGTCCCACCTCTCATTTCTTTTACCACTGATCCTTGTGCAGTATTTAATTTGAGATGGAAGGCACCTTCAAGCTTCAGTAATTTTTTTGCCCTAACTTGTACTATTATATAATTTTTCCAATATCTTTCTTTTCGTATAATCTGCTAGAACAGACTTTTTTTCTTCTGTGGTGCTTTTCAAACATAATGGAAAAGCAGTTCCATTGAGCATTTCTGGAATTTATAACATTTTGTGTTTTATTATGATGAGAGTTAATAATTAACATATATGGTGCTGGTTAGGTAGTGCCTTCTTTACAAATGGAGGCAATGGATTGGTCCCCATTTTTAAATCCAATCTATTGATAGTGAAAGTGTAAAATGAGAGGAAAATAGTGGAACATTTCTAACTCTTCAATTTTGAGGTACCTGGGAACATAGCATTAGTATAGGGTTTTAATTGCATAATTATTGATTTAATTGCAAAATTGCAAATAATGTGATCTTACTTGCATGGTCATGTCAAAGGTAGCATGAAAAGAATTCCTGATACTAGTGTCTTTATATTTAGCTACAAATGGTCGCTGGAGGTGTCTGGGCTACAGTCACAGTGTCACAGCTCAGTGATGTTCTAGCATCGCTGCAGTAAAACACAGTTGTGTGCCCTACCACTCTGTTCCTGCTGCTGACATAAAGTAGTGATTAGCCCCTACTTTACACACCAGAGATGTAGTAGGGAAGGAGGTATCGTGGGGAGAGGTGTATCCATTTGCGTTTTGCACTGCCCTTCATTCTTGCTTTATGTCATCTTTCCATTGGTAGCAGTAAAGAACTAGAAATAGGTCATTACTTCGGACTTCAGTAGATCATGATTTGCCTGCTCTCTGACAAGAATATTGCAGATTATTCAGAAAGATATAGACTGTTAGAACTACCAAATGTTTAGTAAAGTCATAATCTGCTCCAATTTTATTTGATTTTGACACCTCAGAGAAAGTAGTTACACAGAGCCAGTATGTCACCTTCTTTTTCCATGCACTGAATGCAGTCAGATGTGGCTAGACTTCCCTGAAACTCTAGATCCTGAAAAAAGCTGTTTCTTAAGCCAGTTTTTGTAGGTGTTTTTCTTCTGAATCAGTGTTGAGCCAGTGCTCTAGGATGTCTTGTTCATAGAGTATTGAGATGAGGTCTTGATTAAAGACGCAACCTGCATTGTCTGGCCAAGTTTTGGCTACTTAAAAACACTCAAAAGATTAGATGAGTAATGCATTCCCCACTAATTTCTGAAGTACTTTAATGGGGATACTTGGGGATACTACATCTGGCACCTTTTTCAGAGGTAACTATACTAGAGCTTTGTGAAGTCTTTCACAAGATTTCACATTATAAAAACTTGACTTTGTTTTGGTAATGATGATCTGCAGCAGACTGCTGCTGCATTTAATCTTCATGCACTGTGGAAAGAAGTAGTGGAGCTATAAATGTATGTGCATAAATGGATATCACTTAAGAGGAAATATTCTTCCAAAAGGGAAATGTAGCTAGACTCCTGTTTCCAGAGTTCTGTCAGTAGTGTTACCTTGAGAGTGCGCCTCATAAGCCAGTCTGATTGGAGGAAGGATCTGTTTGCAAACAGTAGATTTATGGTCTGTAGTTGAAGAGTAGCAATAAGATATGTGGACCTGGCTAAACTTGCCATGTAGGGCAAGTTCTTGTTGATCTTTGTTACATCATTAACATCTATCATCTGTCATCTTCCTATTAAAAAAAACAAACCATCAAACTATTATAGTGATGCTGAAGTTATTCTGATTGGCTGGCTGACAATATGGTAACTTTTTAGGAAAACCTTGGTATTTTTTATTTTCATTCCCCTTCTCCCAGACAAAAAAACCCCAGGAATAGGCCTAATACTTGTTATGTTCCTTTATGATGAATAGGACTAGGAAGGTGTTAAGAGACTCTTAGCAGTGTGTTGAGGGCTGGCCTTGATGTCAAAGCATCAGAACTTCTTGGAATAAGAAAGCAGTTGGAAAAACTCTTGCCAAGACAGGCAATGGGAATTGAATCCTGATGCTGCAGTGTGGTGCAGCTTCTCCTGCCTTGTCTAGTGCTTTGATGTGACACAGCAGTGTTCCTAAAACAAGCTTTGAGGGCTATCAGAATAACACAGACGCTTCCAATTTTCTGAAGAAGTCACTGTTCAAAAGGACACTATCAGCCTAAAAGCAGCTTAGCTTTCCCTTCCTTGGCTGCAAGGCACAGTGCACAGAAAGTTGCTCCACTTTATTCCGGAGCAGTACTGTAGTTGGATGTTATCTGCCTCGTGGATGCTGTGGTGGTTCAGCCTTGTGTTGAATGCAGAGCGAGCATTTCTCCCTGCCCGTATGACATTATGTGATGGGGAGATTAAACGCGTACACTTGTCTCTGACTGTGACATGAGAGAAGGTGAGTAACCTTATTGACCAGACACAGAAGTAGTAATTGATAGTTCAGAAGTGATTTCTGAGAAGACTGGCTGTTTTTAACAGTAATTCAGTCCTCAGTTTTGGTCCCCAGTTGCAATGATGTGTTTTCTTCTTGTCTACAACTATAAACATGCATGTTTTGAGAGAGGGAAGAGAACTGTAGAATGCATACTTTAATTCTAATCCTTAGCTATTATTTTTAGTGCTAAAATAATGCAAAAATTAAAACATAATTTCTTAAATTCATGCTGGTCCTTTCAAAAATTACTTCTAATGTAAACAGTTCTTTTTACTGTACTGTGGAGACTGTATTTCTTCAAAATACTCTGTCCTTCTTAGAAACTTCTGAAGTACTTCCTAGTGTGCTCTTGAACTTGATACAGATAATAAATGCCAAAAGGTTTTGACTCAATTTTTCCACTATTATAATATTGTCTGTCCTGAAATGATTATTTCTATGTCATTATACTGCTAATTGTTTTTGTTTGTAGAACAAGTGCAGCTCTTCTTTTTAGTAAAATTTAATAATATTTAGATCTGGAGAAAAATGAAAGAAAGTGCTCATACAAATTGTTTTGGAATGGCACCTTTAATTTTTTTAGGGTGTGTTTGATTTCATTCCTCTGAAATGTTTATTATCCTCTTACTGTCCAACATAGTGATTTCTTGAAAATAACATAAATGAATTGATATTACCAGGGAATATTTTAAGCTTTATAGCTTTTCATTTTTTTTTTTTTGTCCATTTTATATGGAAATGCAGTCCTTCATCTTCCTTCATGCTGTATTTTGGTTGATATAACATCAAGGAGAGTTGAATATCAACAACAGAGAGTGAAATAACAACAGCAAAAGAAAGTTACAACTTGTTTGTTTTTCAGATTTTTAAGCCTAATTCTTGGCTGTAGTGCATGCACATACCCTTAAGATCTAAAAAGCTGTGGCCTTGGCAGAACACAGCTTATAGCAATTCATGTCCCATGTTCTTGAGCAAGAACAGCACCTTGACACTCTCTCTTCCCTTCGTCTTGAAGATTCTTTATATTTTGTTTATATGAAGTTTTAGTAGAATTTAAAAATATGTTGGTTCTTGTAAATGATACTAGTAAACATTGACTGAAAAAGCCCAGAAGCCAAGAGAAGACAAACAGAACTGTGTTTTTTTTCTAAGCTTAAACAGAGCAGAGGGCAGATCAGGTAGCTCCAATAAGCAGTGTCGCAATAAATAACAAAAGTCGCACTGTTGCATAAGAGTGTGAGTAATGTTGTCAACTTCTCACATCTTTCTCTTTCCTTAGGATAAAGGGGTCAGTTACTGACTATGCGAGGTGGGATGCCTCCCAATTTACTTTAGGCATCCCATAGGTAGACCTGTAAATCTGATATTCTCACCTTGTAGTTCACTGACAGTTAATGGAGAGAAACATGCACCTGACCTCTGAAAACCATTTAACCACATAAGATAAATTACTCACTTAATGTTAGGAATGTTGTGTCACCCCTGGTTCTTCCTTGATGGGCTCTAAGTCTTCATAAAATATTTCCCTCATTAAACTGGTTGACGTAATCTAGTATTATGTGAAAGAAATAAGTCTGGTTTATGTTTCATGTTAATCAGTGTTGAATCAGATGTGATTGTGAATATCTCTTTTGCTGTCATCTAAAATAGCTATTGTTGTTTCCAGTTCTGTAAGCACTGAATGAGAAAGCATGAAGCAGTGTCTTTGATAATTGTTCTTAGGCTCCAAGGATGGATGACTGTGTTTGGAGTGCTGTTCATTTCCATGCTGTAGTGGTTTCACGGTCGCCGAATTCTGTTTTGCCAAATTTAGTGTAGTAGTACTCTCTTTTCCCTCTAGGAGAGAGGATTTGGGAGAAAAAGGCAAAACGGGTCCAACTTAAGGTAAACAGATAGTTTTATTAACACACACTAAGAAAAAAAAAAGGAAAAAAACCAAATGAAACTTCTAAACCAACACTTTCTCCTACCACAAACTGTTCATGTTCCCACACAACACAGAGTGAAAACTATGATTTTCAGTCAGTTGCAACCATCTAAACATAATCTTGCATCACTTTGGGAGAGGAGTCTCTCTAGAGTTTCGTGGAGACACTTGCCACAAGAAAAAGTCTGGTGGCTCTCAATGTCACAAATCTTCAACTGCCTGATATTTTGCCGATTTGAGTAGTCCCACCCATTAGCAGCCTTTCCCTGGCTACTCATGGGTCTCCCAGCATATTTGGGGTACCATTTAAGAATGCTTCTTCTAGTATAAAACAAGGATTCTCTTCTTCTATCTCTAAAATCATCTCTATCTCAAAGGAAATGGAGATGTCCTATTAGCCCCAGAGCTGGGGCTTCAAATCTCTTTCTCTGTAGAATCATCTTTGTCTCAAAAGCTGAGACCTCGTTATTTTTATCCCAGGAGCCGGGGGCTTACTATATCCAAAATTCTCAATTAAATCTCAGTTTTATCAGTACACACAACCTTTGGCTAGAACTTGCATCCCCCCAAACAGCATTACGATATTACAAGAAATAGCCCATTTCTCCATGGTTTACATCCAGAGAAGTCCAGTCAAAAATATACACTTCCTCCATCCATTCTTCCAATATTCTTTATCAGTTCTTTTGCTGACTTTGTTTCATGCTGTCCCTCTACATTTTAAATCACTCTGTCTTCCATGGAGGAAAGGGTTAATGTCTTTGCCCAGAGTCTTTCTTTCTCTCAGCTGGCTCCTGGTGTCAGACTTCAAAGCCGTGCTGGTGATGCGGAATGGTGGGGGAAGCATGCTCAGGAACACCGATAGTTGTCTCCCGCGGGCAGCAGTGCCAGCAGCCCGCCCGGACATGGCCCAGCCAGGGCTGGCCCTCCCTGCCGGCCCCCACAGCCCCTGGCTTGGGGCCAGCACTGCTGATCTGCAGCCTCCCCTTCCCACTGTCGGCAGCCAAGGGCCTGGGCTGCTGCTCGCAGGGCAGTGGCCCCTGGAGGCCCGGCCGGGCCTGGCCTGACTGCTGAGGGCGGGGGTGGCAGGGCCTGGACCGGGCCTCTAACTTATGATGTGATGTTAACCTCTGGTCAGCTGCAAGAGCAAAAGGGCTGAGCCAACTGGGATCCTCTGATTTAAGCCTGGGTTCTCCAGAGGCATAACTAACTCTTTAATTGATCAGCCAAGCTGTCAACATCTGCTATAACTTCCTTAGAAAAAAAACCCCTCACATCCGTGCTGAACTACCACACATGCACAGATTATGGGCAGATTGAGCTACAGTCTCTTCAAATGAAGCTTGCCCTCCTGTAGGCTTCACAGATATGGAGAGCTATATCAGAAATGAGCAACGAGAAAAAATTGTACCTTCAAAATTTTCTGTGAACTAAGTGACTTCCATGCTGTAGATGGCCTTCATAAGTGTTCCTCTCTATCAGAATTTCCTACACCAGACCAAAACCAAGGTCCTGGTGCAAATAGAAATATGTTGAGTTGTGAGGATTGTTTTCCTGCTGTAAAACAATTCTTTGTGGCTTGCTTCTTTCCTAGCTCTGAGTTCTGCTGACTTTATAAACCCCAAGGTTGAGGGCAAGAGAAAAGGCAGTACCAACCTACTTTACAATATATAAATCCAAATTATCTCCCTTGACACAAATTTATCTTTAATAGCTGGTGCATTTGACTCCAAGATTGATTCCAGAAGTAAAATACTGAAGTAAGCTAATGCTGACTCCAGATCACTTTCTCACCAACTGGTAGAGAGGAATTAATTTAAAAAGTAAGTCTTGCTTAATCAAGTATAGCCTTTTGGATCTGGAAAATCATGTCTTTAGAAACCCCCTATTTTATTGTTTCTTAAGAAATTAATTCCTGGCTGTGGAGTCTTGACACTGGGGCAAAGAAAACCCATTTTATCCATTCAGCTACATGAGGCAGCACCACCCCACATAATGATAAGCTGTTCTTATTTCTGGAAACTGAGAGTTATTTTGTAACTAAGCCTATAGTTCATATACTTCCATATAAAATCCAAAATTATTACTGCCAATTTGGAAAAATGTTTTCTTGAAATGTCTGGTGGAAATACATGCATAGCAAAATTAAACTATGGAGTTGAAATTATCTTCATTGCTGTTTTCCTTCACAGAGATTAAGATTTCCTTCCTTGTAACATTTGAAGTCTTCCAACATAGGTGGGCTAATTGGTTCCATGTTACACTTGTTTGTGTTACTTCAAGTCCTGTTCAGTGTAATGTTGGGAGAAATCAAGGGATTTGAGGGCCCAAGTGAAATGCTGGGTCTGGATGAGAAGTAGGTGACAAAGGTAGAAATTCTCAGCACAATTAATGTACTTCAATATTCTTCAAAATTTCAACAGCCACATTCAGGGCTGTTTTGTTGGGCTATTCAGAAACAGTCATAGAGGATCCATTTAAATTAGTAAACTGCAGTTTGGCTTTAGCCTTTGTCTTTACTCCTGATTGCATTTTCTAATAGTTCAACTCAGAAGAAAATGAGATGTGTTATGCAGCTCCCTTAATTAGTGCCTCTGAGTACCAGCTGAGGGAGTGAGTATTAGATCAATACTTTGTATCACGCTTGATTAATAGTGGTATAGATTTACTGTTTTAATAAATGAGGCCTCATCTGAATTATTTCAGCAGATGCCATAGTAACTCCCATTCACTGTCAGGCAAATTTTGGTGATGGTTCACTAGCAATTGATTTCGATATGGTTTCCTACAGAAGTTGTTTGGGTTTTTTTGACATAAACACTCTCTCAATGGGCCAAAGTAGCTGTGCTTTTTTAGAGAAAATAGGAAGTTACAATTATTTTAAGGTGGCCATCATTCATTCCACATGCTGCACGTCAGTCCCTATGTTCTGTGACATATCACTGCATTGGTATGTGCTTTATGTGGAGATAAGTATTTCAGCTAACGTTTGCTTATGTTCTTAACAGGAGGAATCAAAGCAATTCCTGCAACTAAGCACACTAAAAGTCAATTCTGCATTTGTAGTACATATCACTTGTGCATCTGATCCTGTTACATAGCTAAAGGCAGTAAAGCAAATTGTACAGCACATTTCAGGGAAGTGTTGGTGCTGTGAGAGCGTCTTGAAAGATAGAAATACCTGCTGAGAGTCAGGAAAGAAGTTGAAGGCTCTTCAGCCTGTACTAAAAACCCTGTAGGTCTGACTGCAAAGTGTTTAATGCAGAGGGAATGTCTTGGTCTAGTCATATCTGAACAAAATTTGCCTAAATTATTTCTGGTACTTCTGACTAATTGTAGCAGTAATTGTTTTATCCTGTAAACTACATTAACTCTATTCTTAGCCAGCCTGGAATAAACTGCCAGGAAGACTTGACTCTGGTTTCAAGGGAGTGGCAAAGTTATTTTTAGCTAATGGTTGTTAACTCATTGTCTTTTTACCACATTGCCTTAGTCTCCTAGTTCAAGCTGGTCTCTGAAGTCAGCTTGGTATGGATGCATCCTTGTTGCAGTACGGCTGCCAGGGGCTGCTGTGTAATGAGGGGGGAAGGGAACAGTCTCTGAAATTTGTTTTGGGAGCATTCATTGAACCAGGTCTGAATTATGATTCAAAAAATACTTGAGTTTGAGGTTAAACAGGAAGAGGAGTTCATGAGTAGAGATTGCTGAAGGCTTCTTTGCAACTTCAAGTACTGGAAACAGAGCTAAGAGCTGCAAATATGGCTTGAGGAATCCGTGTTGGTGGGGCAGGGGGAAGTCTCTGTACAGCCTCAATGCCTGCGGCATTCTTTGGGGGCCCTGTCCTCTCATAGCAAGCATACATCCATTCCCTGGGGCTTCATCTCATTTGCATAGCCCTTTTTCTTCCCCACAGCTGCCTGATCAGCCCTAGTCTCTACCTCCCTCAACTGTTCTCTCAAAGCAAGCAGCTTTTTTGACCCCTTATCCCAGAACCCGATTCCTTTCTGTGTGTCTGACAGGACTAATATGGAGAGCAAAAGATCCTTCTGCTACATTGGTAAAGGTAGCAAAAACAAGCCACTCTGAGAAAGCTGGGGGTGCTGAATCTAAACACCTTGGCTTTTCTAGCATCAGCAAAGGGTATATGAATGAAGGCATAAACCAACTTTTCTAGTCATAAAAGACAATACTGATGCCTCACTAACATAAAGAAAGAAGTCTGCTACCACAGGCTACTCACTGCTTTGCCTGCTGTTTTGACCTGACTGCACTATTGCTTCTCAGAAATGATGCTACTTTTTGAGCTTATCTGATTGCTGTTGACCAGGATTGTTGTCTAGAGGAGGTCTGGTCTTTGTCCATGTATGCTCTTTCTGCTGGAATACTGTAATTGATTAGCCCCTTCCTATCTGGCTAGAAGTGTGTTTTCCCTCTACCCAGAAATCAAGCAGTAAATGACAGGAAGGACTGGGTTATGGCTAAGGCGCAGGGACTGAAGAAACCTGGCATGCTGTATCGGCTCTAGCCTTCCTAGGTGATCTTAGTAAAATCACTTAAATTGTTGGTGTCTTCTTCCTCTCTGCAAAATGGAGATAAGAGAATAGGTGAGGGTTTAAGAGAATTTCAGAGAATCTTTTTATTATAAATATGTCTATTGGGAATTGCCTTTAGAAAAGGAATATCCAATTCTGTAGATATTCTGGCAAACAAAAATTGGATTGTATGTGTGTGTTCTCAAGATCAGAGTTCTGTGCTATCCATATGAAGTTTCTAGAATTTAAACACATATTTCACTTGGCTGACTGGTATGCAAATTATAAACATTAGACCAGGCAAACAGGGAGTGTTGAAAAAGTATTGTGGATAATAATAAACTAACTCAATTTTGCTTCTGCTGAAACATAGTCTCATAGATACCATCACCTGTTGACAACCTAATGAATAGAAGAACTGTTTCATTCTACCCTTCCCAACAAAAATCACCAAGAAAGAAAATAAATAACACTTAATAATAATTGAGTCATCTGAAATGGATGTCTATTAGCCCCTGAAATACATTTCAATTTCTTTACTTAATTTAACTCTGTGAATTACATACTTCTCAAAAATCATAGTTTCATGGTAATGGAAAACATGACATACCTTACTGCACAGCCTTAATTTTTAGCAGTAAGATTATTTCTTTTCTTCTTGAATTACTCCTTTTTAATTAATTTTTCTTTCATATGGGGAAGAAGAGGAAAGGAGAGGATGTGAGCTACAGTTTGAAGGGGGTTTTTACAAGCATAGAAGGGTTTAGATTTTAGGTTTTCTTCTGTTTTCAACAGAGGTGAATAATTCAAATTAATATTAGTCTTTGCTTATGTGGCAACTCTAAAACAGTGCAAGATAATTTAAGCCACATAATACTCTGATAATTACATTGAATTTGAACTATTCTTTGTAGGATGCTTCAAATGCTCTTGTGTGGAGTTGAATGTCACTTGAAGAGTCCTTAAATATTTTGCATGTGAGAAAACGTAATAAAAAGCAGGCTTCACTTAAAACTGTCTTACTCTCTGAATCTTTTAATGTTGGAGAGATTGAATGCTAGTTAAATGTAGCTCTTAAAATGATCTTGTAACCCAAAACTTGCTGTTGTAGTCATCAAAGAGCACATATGCATTCCTCTCCTGTTTACATGGGAGTCCATAGCTGGTGCAGATCATAATGCCTCCATCAAGTCATTTTGGCATGTTAGAAAAATAAAGTCCTTATATGGTCTTTACATAACGTCAGCCCAGTCCTGGGAGGGAAGGATGAGGTAGATTATTCTTTCGTACTGGAGATCACAGGGCCTTTTTTACAGATTGTCCATTACTTTTCTATGATAAGACATTCTGTCTGCAGCTTCTGTGGTTGAACATGGATGCCAGTCATCCTAAGTTTTTAATCGTTGGCTTCTAGCCTTGCAGGAGTTGAAGAGGAAATCTGTGACTACAAGAGTTAATTTCCCAGGTGTATGGGTCACCTTGCCCAAAGCTATTTTTGACATGTGAGGGTTCAACATTTATGTTTTTACTCAGCTATCAAGGAATTGCTGTTAAAAGGCTGTGGGAAAGAATATCCTGACCACATTGGTAGAGACACCAGTCCTTGATAGGTCCTGAAAAAATGAAAAAGGCAGATATAGTTATATGTGGATGTTTATTGGTGCCAAGTTTCTCTGAGTTATTCTAATCCACACACTTAATGTAAAAGAATCAATTGTTAAAAATCCTAACTTGCTTTCAACTGTCTCTGGGAGTTAATGAGTATAGTCTAATTATTCATATATTGCACATGCACAGAAACAGAACTGATGTTAATCTGAGTTGCACATCTGTGTTCTGAAGAGCTGCGTTTTACCCCTTCAAAATTACCCAGACAAAAAGCTAGTCGTGTTTTACACGTTTCTAAGAAACAGATGAAGCAGGGTGGGTTTTAAACCAGCAGCAAGTAAATCACCTCATTTCCATTGTTTCTGTAATGCAGACCAGTTTGCTGCCAGCTTGGATTTTCTAATTTTGATTTAAACACATGACTTATAATGCCTTTGTTGGGTGGTGGGACTAAAGGATTTATGGTGCCCTTGTATGTGGGACTGTCATCACAGTACGGCAACCCTGTCGTTTTTGTGACAGAATCTGTTTGACTGGTGCTGGATTTATGATAGAGATAATTCAGAACAGAGTAATAATTTTCCTTTGGCAATTACACTACCATTTGGTACTTTGTCCCTAAGGGGAAAATGAATGTGCTGGGATCTGTCCGTAAGTTCAGTGGCTCAGTGTAAAGAACAAATCAAGGTCAGAATGTAGTTGAATACACATTGATGTTTCATAATATAATCTAGATCCTCTGCTTTTATCTGACTCATTAACAGCTCATGTAATTTAAAGATTATTTTTGATTGCCATGGGATTTTTATTGGGAATTCTTTGTGAGGGCTATTTCATTACTCTGTTCAGTCCTTTCTTTTTCTGTTCATTGCCTCTTTTCTCTGTAGCAATGGCCACTGTAGCAACTTCTTCAGTGTAAGCAGGAGAGTACCTTGGTAGGCGTTGGTACTTGTGATATTATATGATATGATATCATAAACCACATAATACTTACATATTATAACTTCTGGAAAATCTTTTTCCGCCTCTGTCCTTTCATAAAAGTGATAGATCACGTTTTCAATACAGTTCATCAGCAGTCTCCTTTGGCATGAAAAACCTGCTGAACGAGGATATTTGTCTAGAGGTAATTTGCCTCGTAACTAAACCAGATCTTTTTGCCAGTCTGCGTACTTGTTCTCCTGTTCTCCTCTTGAGTTTGGCAGGCAACTGTGAAATCAGGAGCACAGATAATTAGACACCACTCATGGAGTGCTTCTAACACGTATTCTCGTGTGTAGTGGTGGCTGCAGAATGATTGACATGGTCATAAACTGATGGGTTCGGACAGTTATGTAAAAATTGGTAAAGAAGTGAAGCATCTCAAATGTGATCTTTTTGGTTAAATTTTGCTTTTATAGTCATGTGTTTCAAATGACTCTGTATGGCTTAGAGAGGGCTTGTAGAGGCTGTTTTAAGTTGAGGCTGCTTTCTGTATGACCTGTGATGTCAAATCAAAAACTCTCTAATCTGAAACACTATAAAGAGGGATGTCTGCTTTTTGTAGTTTATACTGAAGAGATATGTAAACAACAGATCATTTTATATATAACATGAAATGGATGTGTTGGTACTCTTCTATTAATATTTACAGGGCAAAAGATCAGAGCTATGATATTCTTATCTCCTCTTGGCAGGAGCAGTACTGAAATAGTAGTGTTCCTAGGATATCCATTGATAGAGGCCTATATAAACAAAGCAAATTTCTGTCAGGGATGGCGCTTTTATGAATCTGCTCTGGGTAGGGAGACACTAGATGAGTTCTTAAGGCTCTTTTAATTCCAGATACTATAGGTGAAATTTTGTAAACTTTTTAACCTTGTCCTTGAGAAATGTTTTACCTGAACATCAGTATGCTTTCAGCCACTGTTTTTGTGTTTTCAGCACTGTTTAATTTAACTATTTTATCTGTTATGACACTTGCCAAAACTATCCCAGGTTCCTCTGCAGAATCTTTTAAGGAAGGGATACATGCTTGCTAAGATTCTCAGGTGGCTGCTGGAGACATACTTAGAGAAATCTGCACCTGTTTCAGACTAGACATAAGATCGGACATCCCAGTATTTCTGTGGTGTTTATGCTTGTTACCTGGTTTCAGTATAGCTCATAATCAGTTCTTCCCCTAGTGACAGACAATATTTCAATTTTCCTCCAAGATGGCTAGGCTAGAAAAGAACCTTGTCTCTTAGCCCTGACTCTCAGGCATTTGGACTTTGACAGGCAATATCTGGTAGTAATTTTGCTGGACTTAAAGATAGCAATATGATTGATGGCTAAAAAGACACAAGACAAATACAGATTTCTGTCACTGACCTTGAAAGAGAGAGTAATAAGTGAAGCTGCACGTGTAGAGTATGTACTAAACATACTCTCTGTAGTACCTTTGAGTGAACATTTCTAGGCAATTATATGACAGGGAAATTATTTTACAGTTTTTCTTTTGATGGGAAGGTTGCTACTTTTAGTTTTCTTATTATTGTTACAATAATTGTGAAACATTTCTGTTCAACATTTCCACAGATCTGTGTTTTTCAGCAGAGATAGTCAGACTCATTCTCTGTTCCGCCTTCTTTCCTCGTTTTGGTTATTGTCCTACTCCGTAAATGCTTTTGCTGACCAGATCCTATCTAAACATCTTTGAACCTAGTTCTTCCAGGCTAGTGAAGGAGAATCCTAGAATCATGCCAGCACCCTTTGTCTGGTTTGCCACTGTTCAGGTCAGCCCAGTGCATCTTGCTGAATGTAGTATTCCCTGGAAAAGAGGAGTCTTGAAGTCACTCTTAGCACTGCACAAACTTTTAGTGTAAACTAAAATAGTGTGATTGTACTAAAATACAGAAGTTAAGAAACCAGTTGTGCTTGGTGAAGATGCAGATTATTAGATCTGTGTTTTTCAGACAGTCACACTGCTTTATCGAGGTTCTGTCTTCTGCTGACCTGGTTGTCATGGTGGTCATGCTACCTCCTGGGACACTTCACACAGGTCCTAGATCTGTGATCTGGATTTTAGGGCTTCTTACGCATTTTATGGTTCATGGTTTATGTCTTTTATGGTTTAAGGTGAGAGTTTCTCCTTATATCCTATATTCTCAGCTATGAATGTAAAAATTAGCAGCCTTAGTGTTTGACCTTACCCTTGCTAAAATATATATATACATATTTTTAGGGTATTAAAACTGTAGTATGTAGTTAATAATTTATAACATGCACATTATATGCCACTTTTTATGCAAAAAGGTGAAACAATAAATGTACTTACTACCTCTTGACAGAAGCTATTTAATGCCAAATAGTCTAGGAGTGCAGTGCATTTGGAGTAAAAAGTTTGTAAACACGGCTTAGCAACTAGGAGAAAAGAATAGGGCTATCATGATTTTCTGTGGGCATCCATGAAATAAAATAGTGTATAATATAAAGAACATTCTGCCAAGGTAGTGTTCCTGAAGCACTTAAATTTTCTTCAGGAAAGTTGCTGTTTTAACTGCCACTGTAAGAGGATTTGAGATATGTCTCTGCTTGAGTTCTCTCAGAGGTTCGTCTTAGCATCTGTACTGCCCAGCATGTGCTGACAAAAGAGTTTGACCTTAATTGTGGCAACTATATCCACTTTTCCTCTAAACCATGATCCGAAGTGATGAAATTGTTGTAATTTATATAATAATGACAAGCATCTCCCTTCATCCCCAAGAATCCTTCATCTCCCTTCATCCCCAAGAATCTCCCTTCATCCCCATCCCTTCTCTTGGGTTGGATTGGTTGATGTGTGATTGAGGGGGTGATTCTGATGATACTGAGCATAAGCTCTTTCTAGGGTCATACCCAGAAAGAAAAGGAGCGTCAGGAGTAAACAGGAAAAAATCTAACTTTGCCACAATCTGTTTGCGTAAGTTGCACAATACTCTTAGGGAAACAATAAGAAAAGTGAGAGTCAGGGAGTGAGACAGGCATAATTGAATATTCTGATAAATTTGGAAGTTAGAAGCAGTGAGTGATGGGACTAACAGCTGTTGTGAACAGGATGAGTGAATATCATCATCCAAGAACCATGATTTTGAAACTCATCAGGAAGCTCTGAGCTCAGGAATAAGAGATTGATCTCTGAGCTCATTTCTTATGTGTCTTTATGGAGAACATAATCTTAAAAAGAAATAATCTGTTTGTTTTGCAGTGTTGATTTCCTTTTTGCATTTAGTATAGGTAGATTTAGTTTCAAAACATGAACTGAAATACCCATTAATGCAGCTGTAATAAACATTAATCTGTTTATTCCTTAAGCAGCATGTTTCCTAGAGCTATTCCTGTTGTTCCTTACTCCACACTTTTTCATGTCAATCAAATTATCCTTAAAAATAATCACAAATTCTATTAGAAACTAATTATATATATGTGACTTTAAGCTAGTTTACCTCTTTGCTAGTATTATCTGCAAGATTTGTAACTGCAGTCAGTCCAGCATGCTTCTGGCTCCATTAATTATGTTTAGAAATCTTTACAAAGTATTAAGACATAGAACTCATATTAATCATAGTTTGCTGCTTCAGAAATGAGACCTATTAAATGAAGTAACCTTCTGTCTTCAGATGCTTTGGACTTTGTCCACTGTCTATTCCAAAAGCTTGACCACTTTTATTTCATATCTGCTCAGTTCCTCAGTTGGCACAGTGGGCTCCCCAAGTGATCTTGTTTTTCATGCATGAGTACATGCTGGAACTAGAGTTAAAAGCAGAGCTAATAAAATGTGGACAAAAATGACATGAAGCAGACTGGGGGGTGGGATAGATACTTTTGAAATCTGTTATATGAACTCAATTCTTTCCTGAGAACATGAAGGGAACAGAGTGTAATTCTTCCAATAGAGAGTATAAAAAATGAAGGCCTGCGTGATGTGGTGCACATTGCAAGGAAACAAACTATTTCAAGCAGCAAGGCAGTTTTTATTACAGCAGAGATAAAATTTTATATTAACAGATATGCAATGGTTAATTTCTGTACTAATGTGTGTAATTTTGTTCACTATATGTTTGCTTTTCTTCCACATTGATGGAAATTAAAGGAACATGTGCTATGAAGGAGAAAAACTATTCTGTGAAGCTATATCATACTGTAGCCTATTAAACTGAACTTTGTGGAATCTGCCTTACTGATTTTAAATGTTTAATGAAAAGAGAATCATTATCTCCACCCTAGGAAGATAGTTAACTCCTTTTGGATTTAAACACCTGCATCAGGAGAAGAGTAGAAAATGTTTTCTGGAAAGTTCACACCCACAGGGTTACACTTTGTTTCTACAATCTGGATAGTTAAGAAAAAGTACTATTCTGAAAAAGAAAGTGAGACCAAAAGCTAAAGCTTGGCATTTTCTGTATTTGATTTTTAAAGTAACTTTCAAATGCTCGTGTCTGTATTTCATTTTACTTGTTATGCTATTATTTCAGAACCCTTCCTGTACAGCCCTTACACTTTTTCCCATGCAGGGGCAGGTCTTTTATGGTTTGCAAAAAAAGGGACAAAATTTTAGCTGGTTGATTTGAAAAAATCCATAATTTATGTGCAAAATGCTGGAGCATCCTGATGTCACTGGATAAGTCCTTCCAAAGTGGCTTAAGGTGGATAGAAGACGAGACAGTTCTAGAGGAGAGTGAAAAGAGTGAATAGAAAACTGTACAACTAAAGCTTCTTCTTCTTCACCACTAGTTTTTTCAATTGCTGATGGTCATTAGAAATGTTTTCTCAAGCAAAATGCCTTGGGTTGTTGATTCTATGCAGACAGCTTTCTATCTTACAAATCAACAAAGCAACACCTTCCTTTTGTTTTGGATCTTTTTGACTATTTTTTTTTTTTTTCCTCGAAGGCAGTTACTTCTTCATTCATGTTTTTCATAGCCACAGGAACCCGTTCAAAGTAGGGATATCGTGTCTGGTTTTCTTTCATGTGTGTTCATGCCTTACTTAATCAAGTCAGTATGCTTCCATGTGTTAGGAGAGACTGCAAGTTGCTGGTTTTTTCTAAGGTTGATTTTTATGTCATTAAAGTGTGATGAGTTGATCATGTTTTTCTGCATTTTAATTTCGTTTGGAAAAAAAAAGTTGTTTATGCACCATCGTGAATATCTTCTGAAAACCAATTTAATACTAACTTGTTTTATTGTGCAGAGCTGGTTATTTGCCTCAGAATATTCCTTTGGAGATTATGAGGTACCTTTCAGAGGAAAAAGATTTCCTGCCTTGGCATGCTGCCAGCCGAGCTCTTTATCCTCTAGATAAATTGTTGGACCGTACAGAAAACTACAATATCTTCAATGTAAGAGATACAGTCTTCCTCTCTTTATTCCTCTAGTTCTTCCTTTCTTTTTTCCCCTCACTCTCTTCCTCTATCTCTCTTTCCTGCCTTTCTTCCTTTTGCCTCTTACTCTCTGATATTATTGCCAAGATTTGAACTGTTCCCCAGTCAGATACTGTAAATGACCTAAGGATATTAACTTTCTTCTTAATTACTCCTTATTTAAACATAGCAATTATCAAGCTTTGGTTCATTTGCATTTGAACAGTGATAACTGTTGTTTGAGGCATATATGACTAGAGGAAGGAAAGGTAATTATCCCTCATGTAAAATGTTATGACAAATAAAGTGTTTCACTTAAAAGAGTCAAAGTATTCTGTTGGCATATTTTCTCTTTTGAGGAGCCCCATGGTGATATTTAGGTGGGTGCCCAAGATCAGCAAGAACAGCAAATATAGGCACAGCTGAACAGAATGCATGCAACTGAAGCAAAGATTTGTAGCCATTATTCCCAAAATCCGTGGTGAATTCAATGCAGTTACCTTAATTAACAAGAATTAGATCACCGTTGAGACAAAAGCCCATTCATAATTGTGTCCAAAGGGACAGCAGTAATAGCTCGCGGTAGATAATTAACATAGACATGGAAAATATTTTAACATGTACCTGTAGCTACACTGAAGCACAGTTTATGAAGTACACAGGATTTGACTACAGCCCGTGACAATTACAAACTCTTGGGGTTTTTATTCACTATGAATTTTATGTAGTCTACATATTTGCAACAGCCAGCATACGGTAACTTTATGTAATGTTGTAAAGCCTTCAAATGAAGGAGTTTTTAAAGCCTGAAATGCCTAAGGATGCTTTTTTCTTCTTAAATGTATGAATATTTGTTTGTGTGTATGTAACTATAGACACTATGCTCAGAGAGGACAAAGTTAGAAGTAACTGTGTGTATATATGTAGAAGATACATATATATATATACATGTGCATATATATATGCACATATATAGATGTATAGATACACACACACACAGTTAACCTGATGACATGGAAAATGTTTTTTGTAGAACATGTACTAAGGCCTACATACAAACTGAAGCCATAATGTAAAATGCATTTGAAATAATTTGCATATTTAGTCTGTTGTTAACTGCAAATAAAAATTCTTATAAGTCTGCCATTGCTATTTCACTTTTAAACATGGTTGTATAAAGAAAACACAATTTTAATAAATAAAACCAGTAAAATTCACAGCCAGGTTATGTTTTATCACTACTGATGGGAGTTTTGAAAGCTGAGGTGATAGCAGAGGGAATAAAAAGTGTTTTTAGTCACAGAATAACATATCTCCTAGAGAAAGCTGCAGTATGAATCTTTTGTGTTGACATATATACATGCCTATGCATCTGTAATAGTAAAATAGATGCTCTCCTGTGCAGTTCTGTATATCTTAGTTCTCTTTTTCAAATTGGTGAATTCTACTGGAAAAAAAATTACACTGAATACAATGACAGTGGTTTTCTTCAAAACTGGTCAGAATATGTAAATATGTCCTCTGTGTAATAAGTAGAAGTCACTAAAATATATCTTGTACTTGTTTTGTTCCTTAAGCACACCAGGAGCCTAAACTTAAAGCATAGTGTCGCTAAGTGTACAAAGCTTATTTGCAGCCACATTTTTATGTATTCTGAAGTCAATTGACTGTACCCACATTATGTTTTTGGATGGCTATGGATATTAAAACAGTGTTCTTTTAAAAAAGTGAATATACACGGTGTAGTCAAGATTGCCACAAAGTAGAGATTAAGCTATTGACACTCCTGTAATTTTTCAGCTGTGCATTTTGAGTTCAAAGTAGCATGTAATAAACTTTTGAAATTCATGGATTTTATAACAATATATTGTCTTATGCTAGACATCAAATCAAATAGCTTATCTAGAGATTGCTTCTTACTGTGGCAGTGAAGGAAGTTCATAAGTGGACAAATAGCTTTGCCAAGTCTTTGGAATTGGACATTATTTGAGGGTACAGAGACCAAACCTCACTTGTCAGCAGTATTTAAATTTCAAGTAAAAGAAATGATTTTTAACATTAAATATACTTTTCTTTTTCTCCTCAGGAGTATATTTTAAGACAAGTGGCATCAATGTATCTGAAACTTGGATGGCCAACAAACAATTTAAACAAATCACTTGTTCAAGCATCATACCAACATGAGTACTGTTATATTTACTTTTTTATTGTTTATAAGTGAAATATAATTATATAAAGGCACCCTCCTAAAATGTAGTCATGTTTAGCATAAATCAGTCATAATTTCTTAGCTCTGTCAGCCTTCTCTTTTTTCCTTTCTGGGTTGCAGGGAGAGAAGAAAGATGCTGTGAGATGAATTCTTCTTTCTTAAGTTGGGAGAACATTATTTCCTAAGCCCTAACTTAGTATCTGACTACACTGGATTTCTAAGAACTTATACTGATGTGACCACAGAGGCTGGGAAAAGTGCCTAAGTGTGAATGGGGGCCAGTTTTGATCCATGATCTTTCTTTACTTGTTGCAGGCATTAAACTGACACTGAGATTTGTAAAGCCAGATTGTCTTTGATATGTTGCCCAACTACTGGTTGCTGTCACTGTTAGAAGAAGTAGTTTTTTGTAAACATTCAAACACATTTGTTAATTCAGCCTTATTGCTTTCTTTAATTCGGACAGAGAGTTGCGTCGGGAAGTCATCATGTTGGCCTGCAGCTTTGGGAACAAACACTGTCACCAGCAGGCTGCAACCTTAATCTCTGACTGGATTTCTAGCAATAGGAACCGGTAAGTGGAGCTGAAATGTGTATCTCACATTTCTCATTCTGAGAGGCAGTGCAGCTCTTCCTTGAATGCCTGCCCTGTCTACTGTGCCCTCTTTTGCAAAAGGTTTTTTTTTTTTAACAAGAGGAAGCAGAGGTTGCTGGCTGTCATTTAAAAATGTCTGTGGGGTTTCAGAATGAATTATTTGACTTTGCATATATGAGTAGGTGGAGGGGATTCTGCCCACTCCTGATAAATTACTGTTGGATAATTCTGTGCAAGAAGATGAAAAGATGAGTTTTAAGGATGGACTTAAAGAAAGATGAGTGAACACCATGTTGTCAGACAAACATGAAACCTGTGTTGGGGTAAGAGAGCAGAAGGTGCTGAATATATAAAGAAGTGAGAGAGGTTAGATACAGAAGGACTGAGAAGGAAGGATATGTGTTGGAGGGAAACATTACAAGGTATTTAAGGGTGAAGACTTAAATATTAACATGATTCAGGAATACATGGAAAAACTTGTGTAAGGTTTCAGAGAGCAGATAATATGAGAGCTGATGCCTTGAGCATTAGCAGCACTGTAGTGGTTTGACAGCAAATACGTAAGTCAGGCTGTCAAGACAGGTTTATTCAGCTGAGGCAAAGGAACATGAGCCATGGATAGTGTATGAAGTTTATCTTTCAAAGGCAAGCATCTAAGAAATACGAAATAACTGAAATTTCAAATATTTAAGTATGTAGTGCTCTATGGACAGTGAGATGAGTGCAGAGTATAGGTTAAGACCACAATTACTTTAGAAAGAACAGTGGATTTTCTGATTATGTGAAATATTTGCACTGTACACATTTGTATATGGCATGATATTTCGGTTTAGAAGAGAATATTTTACTTTCACATACAAAAGAAGAAAGTAAGAGAAAAAGTCTCTCATTTTTAGTTGCGGTCTTGTATTAGCTCAGCAAAAGGATCAGATCTGTCTAGCCATACAAGCAAGCAGGAATTTTCAGAGATTTCTTAGACTTACCAGTGTTTGTTTGCAATTAATTTATCTCTGTCTGTCTTTGTAGTCTTTAAAAATGCTTTACAGGCATACCCAGTTACATAAGTATCCAAGTGTCTTTTAAAACCAGCCATGAAGAGAAATTACTTTCCTATATGACTTCTGGAAAAAAAATAGCTTGAAACTATGACTATATAGCTTTAAGTAAATGTGTGTGAGATGGAAGTTTTTCTTGTGTAAGGTGATACCAGATATATTTACTATGAAATATATACCCCAGGGTTTTATATGAATTCTTATCATAAGCAGCAACAATCAGTATGAAGCTATTCAAAGAGGCAATTAAAGACAAAGAATCAGTGGAAACAGTCTGCAAAAGTAATTTACTTAGATATTCATTTGCAAAATTAGTTAATCAAACCTAGCATTACCTATTAGCATGCACAGCAGTAGATTATTCAGTGTTAAAAAAGCTGTCACCCTGCAAAGCTACTTGCCTGTGTCTTTCCAATAGGATTAAGAAAAGAAGCATCAGAAAAGAAAAACATAACAAAACACAAGTTTATTGCTTTACTGACAGTAGTGAGAGAGAAAAGGAATAAATTTAACAAGCTGTCTGAAGATTCATCTTAGCCTTTTAATGGGGCCATTTTTGGTAGCAGAAGATTGTGGTTGCCAGCATATGATGAGTATTATGATAAAAGCGCCACAGCAGGGCAGAGGAGAATAGCTACTAAGTTAAAGCAATGTGTTTCTCAAAGGAGCTGCACAGTTTTGAAAAATGGCTGCAGCAAATAATGTAATTACAGAATAGAGATTGACAGCTGATAAATAGGAGTACAACTGGCAAAGAAGATAGAGAGATACTTTAATATATTTTTTAAGATTGTAGGACTGAACAAATCCTAAATTTGTTCAGTCTCCCGCTCCAGAATTTCCCGGTTTTCTCAGAGCAGTCTCACATCATGAATGTAACTAATAAATGAGCAAAACTCATTTCCTATCTACTTACACTGAAACAATATTACAAAGCCTACTAGTAATAGCAGCTCAGTAAACAAAAAATCAGCTTGTGTTTCACAATGACAGCATTTGTAGGGTGTGTCACCGTTCTCTTGGGAATGTTGAGATCCTGTTGGATCAGAGTTACCCCATAGCACCTTTACTCAGTTTAAGGTAACTTGGACTGAAACCTGAATGTGGAGCAAGGGCTCTTTTTCCTGCTTTTTTACCAAGAAACCAATGATTCCACAATCAGAATTTAATTAGTGTGGTGTTTGAGTCATGCTTCTGCCACTTTTAGCACTTCAGAGACAATAACTTGCTCAAGTGCAAAGGGCAAGCAGATAAGGACAAGATATATGCAGAGAGCACCTCTAAGAGGTGCCATTTTGTATTCTTTCTCATCAATCAAGTGCTTTGCTCAGTTTGATGCCCTTAACAGCTATTTGTGAATTTGCTGCAAACAACCTCCTCAGAACCTGTAAGATTCCCTCAGAGCTTGTTTCCTCACAAAGAAGGGGAGACTCATGCTGCTCCTTTGTTTCCAGACTTCTCTGACAACTGGTGAGGAAAGTTGGTGACAGATACAGAAACTCTATGTATCCTTGCCTATTCCATTCCTTTTCAGCAATTACTGTAAATGTTCTTGGGTTTGCCATTCCCTCTTCTGAAACAGAACCATGTAATTGACTGATCACTGCAGAAAGCCTGGTTTTGGTGGGTTTGCATAGCCAGAGCACAAAAACAGAGCTCCAGAGAGCTCAGAGATATTTTATATATAGCTATAATTTAAGTGTCACTGTGACAGTAAAAATAAAGGCTAATTTGCAACATTTCCACCCATCCCCTCCCAGAAACTTTATTCTGGAAGATGACACAAACTTTTCAAAGCAGTGGAGACAATGGAATAAGGTTTGTGTCTCAAGATTTTAATCAACTGAAAATTAAGTCAGTATTAAATTAAAATGTGATATCAAATACAACATAAATGCACAGTCAGTAAATCATAAAAGGGAAGTTTTTGATTCCCTGGCAGTTACTACAGTTAAAGTTGAAATAACTGTAACAGAGAATGTACTATAAATAATACTGAAGAAATGCTAACATTCATAACTTGCTTAGCCACACTTTTAATCTATGACTTTTTAGATGTTCTTTTGAAATATTTTTTCTGTTTTACTTGTAATATTTAATTTTGGATAAAGTGTTGGGTAGTACAACAACATCTAACTCTGTTTTACTGGCATATGCTTACAATTGCTGTGGTTTTTAGTAATTACTTTTAATCTGGTGGGTCCAAAAATGAATTACCATTTACTCTTCACAATGAGAAAGTGAAGTAATCGTGATATCAGATACTGTTTGTATTTAGTAATTATATACTCTCTACTGTGCAAATAATTTGCTACTGTTCATCAAGTAAAATAATGGTCATTCTCAGCCCAAGGCCAGAGGTCCTCTTTGTGTTTCCAGTACTGTTTGAAAAAGCCATTAGATTTCCAACTATAGTGCTGCAGATTTTCTTCTGGAATTAGTGAAAAAACCCAATTTACATGTGATCTTCAACACTAGCCTCTATGCATGAAAGTGGAAGTCAGCTGAGAGGCTGCGAAGACTCAAATTTCTAAAGTGACTTAGGTATTGCTTTGTTTTTGAATGCCTGGCTCACAGGGCAGAATCAGATGCTCAGAGTTACACTTCCTACAGGGGGATTTGGGGCCTCTAAAAATGCAGCTGGCAGCAGCCACTGTGCTGTGAAGAGCCTCTTAATGTGAGATTCTGAAGCGTGAGTGGGCTCTCTAGGGTCCAGCACTACAGGTAGTAGGAAAGATACCTGTATCAAATGATGTATACATAAATGGCAATCATAGAGTATGTGGTCTTTGCAAAAGATGCCTTTCAATATTGTCACTAGAGCAGGAAAAGGACTGCTCCTTTTCTTTTCCAACACAGCTGACAGAGAAGCTGCTCTTTAATAGCATTTTAAACAGTAATGCTGAGATTCCAGCAGTTTGCTGTGCTTTGGTTTAACACCTCGGCCCTGCATCTGCCACTGCAGAAAGCAAGCCTGATGACCTGTCTGTGAGGTGTTTGGGACAGTATTAAGGTGCTGCAACACACTTTTCTCCTCTAGCTTCAGCTCAGCCACTGGAATTTATTAGCAAGAGAAATGATACAGCTCTCTAGTCTAAAGATAAGTGAGCGTTCATCTGAGGGAAAAAGTGCTTCAGTACCTGAAATATCAGAAATACTTAAGTGTGCAAAGGGCTTTAGGTGGTATTTCTCATGCCCATTTTTTCAGGGCAAAATGCAATGTAAAAAAAAAGAAACATATCTGAAGAAATTTGTTTGTACAAGGAGCAAACCAAACACATAGCGTCAGAAGCAGAAGAGACTGTAAGGAGACATCTTCTTTTGCTTGTTTAGCAATTGATATATTTTAATCCTTGCAGTTGTTCAGAAGGTCGTGATTTCTTTCTACTGGAGATCTGAAGTTAGATCTCAAAGTAGATCTTACAGTGTTTTGATCAGTGAATTTTAAATAATTTTACTGTTTTTTAATGGCTGATTGCTTGAAGGGCTGTGTTTACTTCTGACTTGATGGTGATATTAAAACAATCATTTTCACACTCTTAGATTGGGATATATGTTGCTCGTGTACTGGAACAATGGAAACCCTTGAAAATTTCATGTTGATGTTCAGAGGAATACAAACAGACTACAAAACATAACCATTTTGAAATTTCCCTTGTCGTTTGAGAATGTAAAGTTACTGGGATTCAGTCAACAGCAGAATGTTGTACGAGGGAAACTACTGTTGGCTGAAAATAAAGATGTTTGCTTCTACTTTCATTTAACTGAGCTCATTCCTGTGAAGCTTTCATGTATGAAGAAATACATTATTCACACTCCTTAGATATAACAGTGTTGTGGTTCAGCCTAAAAAATTAACAAAATTACCATTCAATGCCTGCCTGAGCTTAATAATCAGCCTTGGTAACCCCTTTAACCTTCACTGCATCTATTCTGAAAGAAAAACATGTTTCTAAGAGGATTAGCATTTTCAGACTTCCTGCCTTGGGTAGGTTGAGTAAACATGTATTTCTGAAGTTCAGGAAAGAATGCATGGAGAGCTGCAATATGTAAACTCCTGACAGGTGATAATAGGGTAATATTCAAATACACACCATGATGACTCGAAGCATAACTTACCCATAGATATGAGCATGTTTTTACAGACGTCTCTGTGGGTGCAGGCACAGTTATCTTCCAGCTACTCTTACCATACATCAGCTACAGGTTGCCATGTATACATTTCTGCTGGCAAAGTTGACTGTGGATGTATGCTTGCTTGGGGCAAAGTTAAACAGGATGATGTAAACGTTATTATGTGAGAGAGCTGCTTTGATTTGAGACAGCTGATTTTGCCTTCAGCAGAAAAAGGAGTACTTGTACTCTGATTCTGTTGGTAGAGCTGTGGTGATGCTGTTCTGCTGACATGCAGCACTGAACAGTGGGAGATGAGAGTATTGCATCAGACACAGATATGTGCAGATGTTCTGTGAGATGTTGTTGGACCTGTTGGAAGGTCCCAGCCAGTCATAGCCACTTTCCTCTGCTCTCATTTTTAGAAATGTTAGCATTGCTATTTATTGCCATTGTTAACATGGAAACAAAGTACCTTAATTAATTGCCTTAATACCCCTAGAAAACTTAGAGTAAATGTGTTTCACTGCTGCTGAGTAAAATCCCTTTGGGGTGATTTTACCTTTAATGCAGGTTTTTACTATTTCTACTATTAATCTTCTCTCACAAGCACTCTGATCAGTTTTGATGATGTTTGCAGTGGGGAGTGCAGGCTGCTGCATTGAATTAGGCTAAGCCAGCATCCATTCTGTAACCCATAGGTTAATGAAGTTTGCATTTGTCTGTCTTTGTGAATGAGGAGTAGAGACTGATGGACAATTCTGAATGCAAATACAGATATTTTAAAATTGTTCTGGTCTAATCATCCAGATTGTTCTGAGAAATCTTGGAGTGCTGAGGTGGGGGCCATGTCACTGGACTGGTGGGAGCTTCAGAGAAGTCCTATCTTAGCCTCAGATTTTGGCAACAGTTTCAATTTAAGAAATCATTCTGGCCTGCCAGTACTAAGGATGGCAAATCAGGTCTATTTTAATAAAATTAATTATTTATTAATCAGGAAGGCAAAAACAGACAAAAGATCTTAATCAGAGTTACTTATTACACAGTATAAAACTAAAACGAACTACTAGTAGATTACAGCATGACATAAGCCAGTGCATGACTTCAAGGTACCTATATTAAAGCTAGCAAAAGAAATAGTATTGATTAGGAGTCAAATGTAACCACCGAAATGATGACAGTGTACACAGATTCCTTTGCTCAATCTCCATGGGAGTAGCCAGGAAGCAAGCATCCATACTCATGGGAAAAACTCCACACATTTCCATGGAATGTGTAGAGGATTTCTGTTTTGTGAGAGTTTGGTGTAGTTTTTATAGTTTGTAAAGTGAAGTGTCTTATCAGTGAGAAATACAGCTTATCTTCCAGATTTCACATCAACATTAAGATGCTTACTGGCAGTTGGGAGAACACCAGTGTTAACCCTGTGG
>VXBB01005108.1:616265-720775 GCA_013399915.1 Illadopsis cleaveri | reverse complement strand
CCCTGCACATGGAGGGGTGGAGGTTGGGACTGCATGATATTTAAGGTTCATTCTAATCTCTAATGTTCTGTGTTTCTATGATTAGGCTTCTGATTTGAGCTCACCACACTACTGCATTTTTGAAATACAAGCTTTACTGTGGAATTAGGCTTCAGGAAGAGCATGTGTGTCTTGGAGCAAGTGCCAAGGACAGTCACAAAGGTGATATGACAGCTAGACTATCTGACCTGTGAAGACAGGCTGAGAGAGTTGGGAATGTACAGACTGGGGAGACCTTATAGCACCTTCCAATACCTTAAGGGTCCTTACAGGAAAGCTGAAGAGGGACTTTCTACAGGGGCATGTAGTGATAAGACAAGCAGGAAAGACTACAAACTGAACGAGGGCAGATTTAGATTAGATAGTAGAAAGAATTTCTTTACTATAAGGGTGGTGTGGTGTTGTTGGATAGGACTTTGGGCAACCTGGTCTAGTGAAAAGTGTCCCTGCCCATAGCAGGGAGATTGGAACTGGATGATATTTCCAACCCTAACCATTCTAGAATTCTATGATGCAAATAGACTTTGTCCCAAGGCATCTTTTTTCTACAATTATAATTGATTCTTTAATTTGATTCAAAATTAAAATACTTTGCATGAGACATTAATTTAATAAGGTGATATCTCAGTGGTATTTTCCATTTAATTTAGTATAAAAAGTATTGATGTTTCAGATAGTAAAATGAAATAGCTGAGGGAGATTAAATTATAACTATTTCCTCTTACTTTTAAACATAGCATGTCAAGGAGATAGAATTGCCACAAAATGTTGTTAATCCTTCATATTTTTACAGTATGCTTGTATTCACATTGTCCAGAACATATTGTTGATGTATAAAGTCTTCAAAGTCACTCACATAATTTACACAGGTGACTTAAAAATTGAGATGCCTAACCTGTCTTTAGTAATAAATCTGAGGGACTATGACTGCTACAACTCTGAAAAAGATACTTGAAAATACTATGCTACCTGAGCATGCACTACCTTGTCTCCTAAAGCATTTTCAT
This sequence comes from Illadopsis cleaveri, assembly GCA_013399915.1. NCBI lineage: Eukaryota > Metazoa > Chordata > Aves > Passeriformes > Timaliidae > Illadopsis > Illadopsis cleaveri. Next base: position 719,729 of record VXBB01005108.1, on the reverse strand, counting down.
CCTGTGAGCACGTGTCTCTGTGTGAAAATTTAATCCATCAGCTGCCTATAAGGATTCCTTCATTCTCAAGTGCTGAATCATTTGTCAGCATTTGGGAACCTGAGAGTATTTGGGAAGGCATTTATATCTGTCGAAAGTAAATGGACTATGCTGCCTCTAGAGATCGCACAAGTGTAAAGCCTGTACAAATGTGGGGCACTGGAGGGTTTACATCCGCAGAAGGAAAGGTGCAGTGGAGAGTCTGTGTCTCCAGAATGCTTCCAGGGAGTTCAGGCATTTAAGGCCCTGATTCTGCTGTCCCATTGTCTGTCCTGTGAAGGGTGAGAAGACTGACACTTGTAAGACCAAACACTTTTCTTATTTATTCTTATGTTTCACACTTGCATAATACTGTTTTGGAAGGTGATTCTTCTGGCTTTTTGCCAGCAGAGCTTCTATAGAAATTGCTGTAAATAGCTGACTTTTTGCCAAGTATACATAATGGGCAGTAATCAGCACAGGTATGCATGAAGGTATCATTTTTAGTGGAAGGAATTCTGTCACTTGTTTGCACTGTGATGGCTACAGTGGACTGTAAGAAAAATAAAATCCCTGCAGCTGTTTTTATGAGGTTGCTTGTCTAAAGTGGATTGGTAACCTTGTCAAAATACCCCATCAAGAGGAACTTCCAGTTTTCCAAACAGTCAATTATGTCTAAGACTGTAATAATAAAGGGCTTTGTTAGAAAGCCTAAATGTGCTTAAAGTACCATGAAATCCCTGCTTCCCATAGTTTGCCTCTGGATGTCTGTATATTCCAGTGTGACTGAAATTTTGGGAAAAGAGATGTACTTGCTGAAATAGCCATGAATAATTCATTTACTAGTGGTCAGGGAGTAGGATTTTTGATACCTCTAACAGCATTTCTCCTCATAAGAGCTCAAGATAGCAAGCAATATAGTGTAAACGTTCCCTAAAACAGAATCTTCTCAAAGAGATCCTAGTTCTCTTCCCTCCCCATCTTTCTATACCTATTGCTTTGGCTGTCCTTTTTCTTTCTCCACTTTGAAAGAACTGTGGCTTAAAGTACCTAAGCATTTAAGGGTAATCAATTTGGGATTAACAGAAGCAGAACAGAAAGCTGTGACTGTGCCAGTTCATTTCACTTTGAATTTTGAACTCTTTCTATAAATCAGTCTGTAAAAGTGGACGATGAATTGAATTGTTCTCCCAGATGAACATAATTTCAGTAAAGTCTATTGGTAGTACTTACACATGTCTGACAGGAAATTTGGATTCCCTATCTTAAAAACCAGTCATGTTCAGATTACCTAGATACTGCTTTGCACACACGTGCAGATGTAGATAAGGATAACGATTTGTCAAGTGCCTTTTACTATGCTGAATGACATCTAACTTGACTTACTTCTGGTTTCCAATGGAACTGTACTCTTCATGGTGAAGATTGAAAAAATCCCAAGCCCCAAAACAAAAAACCCCACAAACTATTCCAACATGGAATGTAAAGCTTAAGGAGTGATCTGGTGAGTAGTGATGTAATGCTTTCCTTTTTCAATCCTTTGGAGGATTGAAAAAAACTTGTGGAAAACCAAGTGAACAGCAGGATTTCAGTGTTTCGAAGCAACTGCCTGCCGAACGTCATTGCTGATTGCTTCTGCGTATCCTTTAAATATTCCTTGCGCAAGCTTTCAAATTTTCATTCCAGGTTGGTTCTTTGAAATGCTACATTGTGGCCCAGGGAATTATTTTAGTAGTATTATTCCTATCAGCACTATTTATTTTAATTATCAGGTGCTGGAATAAGAAAATTTGATTCAGTTCAGTTTTTCAGATGCCGCTTGTAACATGGATGAGGTGGATGAATACAAAATGCAGAGAAGGCTGCAGCACATCTAAAAGTCTGATTTAATGGTATAGCTTGAAGGGTTCCTCAGAATAATTCTCCATAGTTGCTGCTCTGCTCCTTCATTGGCACCTGTATTTTGAGTTGTATTTTATAGAATCACAGAGTAAGCAGAGTTGGAAGGGATCCACAAAGATCATTGAGTCCAACTCCTGGCCCTGCACAGCATCATTCCCAAGAATCACACCATGTGCCCAAGAGCAGTGTCCAAACACTTCTTCAACTCAGACAGGCTTGGTGCTGTGACCTCTTCCCTGGGGAGCCTGTTCCAGTGCCCAGGCACCTTCTGGGTGAAGAACCTTTTCCTGATATCCAACCTAAACCCCCCCGACACAACTTCAGGCCATTCCCTTGGGTCATTGGGCATCAGAGAGAAGAGATCAGTGCCTGCCCCTCCTCTTCCCCTCATGAGGAAGTTGGAGACTGCTGTGAAGTCCCCCCTCAGCCTACTTAGTTCCCTTAAGTGGGAGATGGTTTGGTCCTCTCCTCCTCTGGAGCACTCATCTGTGCCTTAAGTTAAACCCCTTCTGCTTAGCAGCGTCTGACTTAATAATTACAAACATTTCAGCCTAGAAGAAGGTCTCAGTCTAGGTTTTTATCCTGAAATACCAGTACCCAGTTCCATTCCCTTGATCCCCCAAAATCAGTCTTGTGCCTTCTCTCTTGCTTACAGTAGATTACTTTCTAATTTTCGGTTGACCTGGCTCTTGCAGTAACTGTCTGTGCATCTTCTTTTTGCCCATGCAGGTATGGAGAAGCATTATTTATGAATTCAAAGCTTGTCAGTGGGGTCACGGAATTCCTCAATACTGAAGGAGAACTAAGAGAGGTAATTTTTAAATTGCTTCTGTCATGTGAGGTTGTATTCATAGCGAGCAGGCCTGGAACAATAATATGATTGTCCAGAAGCTCTGTTCTCTCTGCTGCAGTCACAAGGCCCAACTGCCTGTGCAGCACCAACCTGTTGGGCAGCACAAGGCTGAGGAGCAGATTGCAAAGGCACACAAGTGTGTAGAGGTGTCAGGAGGGGGATTATGCAGGCAGTTGTTTGTGCTTGGCTGGGTATGAAGGTTTGTCTTTTTCTCTCGACTGTTGGTTGAGAAACTGAAGATGAGATGTTTTATCTTCATTAGCTTATGGTGCAGAGGGCAGTCCTTGAAAACATCAGTGTTGAAAGTAGAAGCTGCCAATGTGTTTTCTATTTTTCTCTTTCTCACAGTATTTTCCATGTGAGAAAATCTGCTAGCTGAATATGCTGGCCAAATGACTCCACAATAATTTGTACTTCTATTTAGATGGGAAAGATTTCTCATTTTAACTTATCATCTCTCCTGACTGAGGTAGTTGTGCAGTTGTGCTACACCCTGTTTTAGCACCTACTCATTGCTGCTCCAAATGGATACAGTGATTCTTATGCAGCACAACCACCATTACTTGAACTGTGATTGAGCTCTGATTTGCATTCAGCCATTTGTCTGCACTCAAATCTAGTGGCCTCAGTACCTTAGGGAGGAGCCACAGATGGTTTCCTCTCCTCAGGTGGGAATGACACTGTTGATCAGATTTGAGTATCTGCCCTGCACAAGGAAGCCATCTGTACTCTTAGTTTCCACCTTCATGATAGGATTGGTAAGCTGCCTGGTTATATTTTCCTAAAAGAAAATGGTATTGTAAACATTTTGGTATAAACAGTACAGTGATCAGGTAAAGTCTGATTTCCAGCCCCTTTCATGCTTTTGACTGTGATAGGAATGAGATAGTTGCAGAATCAACCTTTTCAGTTTTGAGCCCAGGCACAGAGATGTTGCTGGAAGTCAGAATTTAGAAACTGAGGTGCATTTGCTGTCACTGGAAAAAAAAAACCAACCTAGTTATTCATAAGTGTTGCTAAAATGATCTAATTTTGTACAAGTCAACATAACTTGCAATCTGTTGTGCAGATCAGCCTTGCAATTCTTACTTGAAAAGAACAACAAGAATTGAAACCCATTAGCGCCATTGGTTATAATAATCCAGGTGCTGGTGCTATACTTTGAGTATACACAAGAACAGAGCAAGAGCCTTTTCAGTCTGCAGGAAAAAAGATCAAAGTTTTCTCATAAGGGAAGGAGTATGTTTCAGGGATTCAGAGATTGTCGAATGCATGCCCACTTGCTATTTTGCTATTCTCTTCTCATTGTAACCATCCCTTCTGTTTTTCAGCAACTGACCTGTGTTATATAACCAAAAGGGATCTGAACATCAAAATAAAATTAATGTGCTTTGAAGCTTGATAAAACCAAAGGGCATTAGGGCTGCCTTCCACTGATATTTGCATATAAACCTTAATTAGAAGCAATTCCAGTGCTCCCAGTTTGGTTTCTTAGGTACAAATAAAAGTTTAGAGCATCCATCTATGCAGTGCAGTAGTTGAGCTGTAGGAGGGAAGGAGGTAATTATATTAATGTGATCCAGCACTGACATATCAATATCTTCCAGTGCAATGTGAAGCAATTTTATCACATCTAATTGACAGTTTGCTGTCTTAATACATTTCCTATTAAATCTTTCTACCTGATACTGCAGTTACTTCTACATTGATTGTGGAAGTTTGTCCCAAATGGCTGACTTGTTTGTGTGCACTGGAAATATTTGCTTTCTCTAGTTGCTGCAAATTTAACCTGTTAACTTGTATTTCCAGCTAAAGAACTTTATAAAGAGTTACGAAGGGGGAGCTGCTGTCTCCTTCTCTCGCGCTGTGGAAACAGTGGAAGCCAATGTGCGATGGCAAAGGCTTTATAAGGAAGAACTGTTCCAGTGGCTAAGAAAATCCTTGACACAGTAATCTCTCTTTTTAGCCAGTCATTTAACATGACTCATTGCAAGAGGAAGAGGAGACATTTTAAAAGTGTTCAACACGAAAATCATGAAGAAAAGATCGGATTGCAGGGATAAGGTTTTTTTGTTTCATTTTTTTTTCATTGTGGATTTTTCTTTTTACACTGAACTCTTGTGAAATTGTCAAGAAGGTTTTCAGAAGAGACGATCATGAATGCTTGTGAAACTCAGTCCTCAGTGTACACAACCAAACATGATATTAAGTGGTGCATGTAAATGTTGGAAAAAAAAACAAACAAAAAATCTTTCAAAGACTATTTTGTGCATGCTTGTACTGTCTCTGCCTGTATTTTAGCATGCTTATATATAACAGCCACATTTTGTATGTGAGTTCCAGTTACATCACAGTTGGGCATTATACAAAGCACAAAGACTCTACGACAATCACTATTTCAATCAACAAAAGGAAAGCAAGGAAAAGGAAACGCAGAAGGCTTCCAGCTTGGGGTGGTATGAGGTGTAAAATCAACTTTCCCACTTGCTGCCAGTTTGTCTACCACTCAGATTGTCTCTTACTGATTAAAAAGATGCCAGCTCACTTTTTGAGTTATCAATTGTATCTGCAGTCTCCATATTCCTGTATTTGAATAAGCAGAATAGTGAGAGAGGAGAATGAGAAAAGGGCCAGGAGCAGGGTTAGAGAGAGCAAATGAGAAGGACATCATCATTGCATTATAATCATATACATTTGCTCACTGGTGATCAGTGAAACAGTGTAGTTTCAACTGTGAATGTGTGCTGGGGCAGGAGCTTTGCATTGATATCACAGAATCCATGAACCATCTCTTCTCAGCTGCTTTACAAGGCACTGATACAACGGATCACCCAGGCCACTGAGCCTGTGCAGTAGTAAGTTTTGTAGCTCACAGTGCACAACTATTATAAATAAACATAAGATTCAAATGGAAATTAGGAAAAAGGGAGAATATCTTGCATGCGAAGACTTAAAATTACCCAAGAGGGCTGTCTTGCCTGTGGTAGACCAGTCTCTGTAGTGATTTATGATGGTGGACAGGTCAGGTTCTCTATATGGGCAATACTTCTGCAAATATGGAATGTACTATTTATGCCATCATTGAAAAGTGAAATATGGAGAAAGTGAGGGAGGTGTGCATGTGTTTATTTGTACTGATTAATACTGAGAACATGGTTTTCTTTCTGTTCCCTTGTACTTCATTCACATAGACTGTTGTTCATGAATGGCATTTTTCTTGATCGTGTTTGCCTCTTTTCAATCCTTAATCTGAAAGATCAGTGTCACAGTGTAATTGTACAATGAGTATTTGCACTCTGGAGCTAAATGCTGAGGATAAAACTGGTGGAGGCCAGATACTCTCTCCAAATGTCTACACTGTGGAGGAAAAAGCCACAAGAATACAGTTTTCAGGAGTCAGATTGCAGCAGCTTCAGAGGTAGAATGTAGATGTGGGGCTGTGTTTCTTTATCCCGTCCCAACCTATCCCAGCCATCTGACCACATCATGGCTGTGTACACTGGGAATACATGGCCCGCCAGAGTGGAGAGCAGCCATTCTGTCTGGTTGTTGCCCTCACAAGGCATGGGAGTTACCAACATGCTTTACACTTGCAGTTGCTTATCCCCAGTAAGCAGTGAATTCAAACATTAGTGTGAAAAGAACCAAACCCAAGCATCTGAAGATATTTTCAGAGTTGTGTGGAGACAGTATTGTTTTCTGGGCTCTCATTCCCCGGGTATTCTGCTCCTCAAAAACTAGCAGACACATCCCATAACTAAGCAGTTTTACCGATCTTGAACCTGTCACTGTGTGCTCTTTACTTTCGGAGGATGTTGTTTGTGGATTGGGTGCATGAAATCCTTGTATGGGCAATTTTTCAGCTGTTTGGTGCTGTGTAGCACATTAGCTTGAGTCACGTATAACCAAAAGAAGAGGGAATTCTGTGCTCTTGTACTGTTGACTCTTTGCCTTATAGTAAGCCCTAAACCTTTGTGCTGTGTTGCAGTGCTAGTGAACCTGCTGCCCAGAGACATTATCATCTCGAAGCTGAGTGAAATCCTCCTCCTCCTTTGTATTTTACCTACCTCACAGCGGTGTTGTGAGGCTTGACTAATGTTAGCAAAGCACTTGAATATCTTCTTATGAAAGGCATTTAAAAGTGAAAAGTATTATTTTATGCGGTTGACCAAACTCAACCTCAATGCCGGTATGTAGCATCACATTTTTAATTTCTACTGAGAAAAATCACATGCAGACTTTTTTTAATAATAAAAAAGCCAGCCAAATACTATTTAATGTAACCTCTACTCTGTAATGAAGGCCAAAATTGTGATATCCAAAGAGTGTGCAGAAAGCCAAGCCCTCAAATATGAATTGCTTGGAGGACTTCAGAGAACAGAAGAGTGTGAAATGATCTGTCCCTTTACAATTTTATTCAGTGTTTTCTTTGATGACTTTTCCAGAACCACAGATTAAAACCACATAGCTTGCAAGATGGACATAAATGTTTCTGGTCTTCCCACTGATAACAGTATATTCTAAAATGAAAAGTTCATTACAGCCTGTGTGTTTTGCACAGTGCACAAAAATTTCCACTCTTTTTGGATTGAAGTTCTTGCACATTTAACTGGTGTTGGATGTAAATTGATATTTTAGTGGCCTTGAGCAACTGGTCTACCACAGCTATCAAGTCCCAAATGTATATATTATACGTACCCATTGATGTGTTGCTTATAATTGTTGTATTCTAATAATGTTAGTATTATTGCTCTAAAGTTGAACTGGCCTTTCCTCTATTGGATTTTTTTTAATGTTTTGTTTTTTGCTGTTTCATACTGAATCAGGATTAAATTTAATGAATTAAGTCTAAAAAAACCATAACTGTTTTGTGCAATATTCAAACACTCTGAATTTTATTATATGTCTTTAGAAACCCTTTTTTAAGAAGTTTCACACAGCTGTGTGTTAAAGTATAGTTGATTCCTCATGGAAAGTTCTAATACAATCTGCTTAGAAAAATCTATTCATCATATTGATTTTCCTTCTCATTTACCAGTCCTTTTCTTCCCTTGTCCGTATATAAAGATAGTCCTCATTTTTATGATTTGGATTGTGATTAGGAAGCCAAGTACTCCATACTTTTCAGCATTTTCTAATCCAGTGTTTGACTTTGTCCTTTATAGTGAGAGGAGATCATGCAAAATGTGAGTGCAGTGTGGACATGGGTGTCATTTTGCAGAGATTTGATGGTAGAATCTCTAATCAGCCTTTGTATGACTCAGGATTCTTTGCAGTTATTAATTGATATGGCTTCCTAAATCATATCGGAAGATGTATGAATAGACATGATTCTATGCCAGCATAAGGAAATAGCTATTTTATTTTTTATAAAATTGTCCACTACAAGTGTCTGACCTATTACTTTATAGCTGGTAGAATTATTCATGTATCCACTGCTAATAGCTGTTAAAATGGTAGTAGCTGCTAATTGTGACAAGGGCAGAACACTGAAAACATTCTTCTGAAATGACGTGTCATTTCTGCTATTACTGGGAGTACGTGGACATTTATTATGATTAAAAAAACCTTAATGTGTTCTCAAGTGCATCTAAATTTGTGACCTTTGATTATCTTTTCAGTGAATATAGCTAGTATTCTGATACTACATTGGAAACTGAAGGTGAATTTTGTGTAGTTTTTGGGCCGTTGTAGATATTTCACTGATCTTTAGAGTGTCAAAGGAAGTATGCCCTGATGTGGAAGGATGCTTTCACAGCAAAGGTCCTGAACCATACAATTAATTCTTTAGTCGTAAGTAATAAAAAATGTAAAGAGTGTGTGTGTTTGTATGTGTAAAATCCTCCATAGGATTTTAAAATCCTCCACTTTTCCCACAAAAATCTAATTATTTGGATAGAATAAAGCAAAGCTAATGTTGCTATTTGCAGGGGAGGGTGCCTTTATTTAGATACCTGCATAATAAAGTTTTGGTTTTTCACATGATCATAAATGATACTGAAAATAGACTTTTAGTCAAATGTACAATTTTCTCTTTGAGGAAAATGGATGTGTGTTTGAAAACTGCTAATGTATATAATCAGCTTAGCACCACTCTTGCTATGAGTACTCACTATATGAGGCTGCCTGCCCTAAGCAGGATATATAGCCACAGTGTCTGTATGAGCATGGAGGAGTAAAAGGACCATCCAGCTGTGGAGCAACCTGGAGAGAGTCTGTGTGCCCAGCTATGGATGGAGCACTCAGAAAACTGCTGGCTGTATCACCTGCCACTGCTGCCAGACCACCTGGGTTGGGAAAGCAGCTGGGAACCACTGAAGTGCAGAAAGGCTCCATCCAACTTTCTTTCAGCTGTGTGGAAGGGACAGAAGGTCCCTTGGCTGAGGATGGGTAGTGGGTGATCTTCAGAGATGAATGTCCTTGCCTTGTGCTAGCAGAAACCAAAGGTCCAGCTAATGAACCTGTGCTGCTCAGGAAAAAACATAAGCCCTGAGCTCTGGCCACCCCCACTGAAAAGCACTGACCAAAATGTTTGTAAAGGTCTAGAATATTGTAGTGTCCCTTCTTCAGAAGTGTTTTCGTACAGTCAAATATTTAATTTTCAAGTATGAATAGGAACAGACACTCTTTTTCTTTATGATGTTTTTTGTTAATATTTGAAAGCATTCCAGGAATTTCTTGGGCTTTTTTCTTCCGGGTGGGTTGTAAGGCTGTACTACAAATTATTTGTGGTAATAATTCTAGTAATAGTAGTAATTGTACTCTTACCATAAAAAACAAAAGAAACAAGCAAAGCCAACAAACCGAACAAACAAAAAATCAGATACATAAACCTGCATTAACCTGCATAAACCAGTGTGGTACCAGTGACTGTGCAGCACTCTCTTTGCATACAAAAATGTAAAAAATTGGCCACTTTGTTTCTCATATGGCTCTGCAAGGTTCTGCTGGTCTTAATACCAGTTCTGAAACCCAGTGAAACCGCTCTGACTTGAGGAAGTAGTCCATGCTGATGAGTAATTTTGTTTTCAGTGGGAAGAAAGAGGAGAAAGGATTTTTCACCAAAGTAAGGCCACGTGCCCTCATTGGGCAGAATTCTTAAATTAAGTGTATTTTGAAGAATCTGGTTAAACAGAACTCTGTCTTGTGTCCATGCTAACAGTGGAAGGGCATTCTGAGCTTGACCTCAGAATATGGTAACACAGTTGAGGCTGGGATTTAAAAGACATACAGAGCCAGTTTCATTGAGATGTGTTTAAGGAGAATCACCCACATGAGAAGTGCTGTGAGTCAGACCAAATGTAATTTCTCAGAAGAAAAGGCATTTATATTTGACTGATTTGTAACTAGTGAAGTGTGACCTTGCCAAACAGTGTTTCAGAATGCTTTGCTTATTTAATGTGTACCATTTCCTAAGAATATCAAAGCAATGTTGGTAGAGAGCACAGGTGAGCAGCTTTGTGAGAGCAGTGGGGCTGTGCTGCAGCAGGCCATCATGAGCTGGAGGCTTATGCCAGAGTGCCCCAGCGTTTTCTGGACAGTGTCACTTGGATTTCCTTGATCAGGATAGCCATGGTACAATGGACCAGGCCAGCAGCCAAGATGCAGTCTCAGTTCTTTGTGATCCGTTTCACTCCACTTAATACCTTGGTTTCTGTAATTCCAAAATAATCTGCAGCCAAACTGGTGGAGCTTGTGTGGCCGCAGAGCCTCTGTTAGTGCCCAGTGAGGTAGATCTGTTGAAGTGGCTAATGTGAATTCCAGCTGAGGATCTACCCCATTGCTCCCAAAACAGCCATGGAGGTGGCAGCTCAGCTGCTATACAGGATGTTTCGTGTATTTGTATCTAGGTTTCCGTAGCACATATTGGATGACAAATATTTTTTGTTTTCCTTTGGCTTTTCATTAGAATAATACTTTGTGATTGGTTCTAATGTGATAAAGCTTTATATTTTTTTCTGAGAACTGTAGAATACTGTGCTGTGAAGAGTGTGGCTACTACCTTCTCTTTTTCCTGCAAATAATAGATTTCAGCAGAGATGGACTTTCCTGGACTTACACACACTGTGAAGAAAAAACAAACTCTGACAGTTTTTAATGGAAAAATCATTGTAATTACTGTATAACTACCCTGTATAAAGACAGCTTTATTATATGTGTAAATGTAATTTTGCTATGTTGTTGTTATGTTTGAGAGACAATAGGCTTTGGTGTGGGTGAAACATACAACCTTATAAAAACAGATTGTATCTCCCTGTCTGATGTTTTACTGAAAGGTGTTCAGTTGCTGTATTTTTGCAGAAGATAAACTGGTTCTCTGAAAGCTAACTACACACACTTCAATTACATAAATGGATTCTATTGTTGAAAATAAAGGATTGATGATAAATTTCATTATTTTTCCAAAAGACTCTGCATGTAAGACTGTTTGACACATTAAGTAGAAAGAAATCATCCTGCAGCTGTTAGTTCTGGTTATAATAGATGAGTCCTTCTGTTAATTCTATCTCAACCTTAGATTAGTTCTGAATACTGTAATTAGAAGAACACATTTTTCCAACAGTTCTCAAATCTGTATTCTTTGGAATTCAGGTTTTTGTCATGCAAGAGGTGTCATGTAAACTGACTCTGTTTAGATACAGTTCACCAGTGTTTTCACATAAATGTCTGTTTGCTAGATCAGAATGCCATTTTCATATAGAGAAAATACAGATGATTGCATAATAACACATTTCTCTTTCTGTGTACCATGTGTACCTGCATGTATAGCATCTAGTTCTTGACATTTTGCTTTGAAAAATTATTCATTGGTTATTTGTATTTATAGATCTTACTTAAAGAGTTTCAACTCATCAAAACAATTGGATGTAAGGCAGGATGCGAGGCTGTGTTGACCAAGACACAACCATATATATAAATCTGTAGGCAGTCCCACTGATGTCTGTAGGATTAGTCACATGCTTCAAATTAATGTATATTCACTGTAAACTCCTGCATATGACTGAACTAGTATTTTTGGAAAGTGATGTAGGTTGAGACCTCTTTCTACACAGGTTTCAGGTGCAGAATATGGTGGTATGTTTTTGCTGAATTTAAAATCACAGCTTGATATAGAGCCGACTACTCTCTCTGCTTGCTTTCCCCTCCCCCTGCCACTGCCCCCACAGAAAAGGATATATTTTGCATATAGAAGGGAGATGTTTACTGATTCTCAGTGTATCTAAAATGCCACATTGAACAAAGTTTTTCATTTATTCTTTGGAGCATTCTGGGCTTTTTGAATAAAAGCAGAATTATTCTTACAATGCTATATAGTGAATATAGAATTAATCAGAAATTGAAACCATTAGCCAAATAAAATACATGAATTTATGAGAACAGTGTTTTCTGTTACATGTCTTTAAAAATGATTACATAAATATGGAACTGCTGTGTGTTCAACTTAAAATTTTTATTCCACTCGAAAGACTGACTAAATGGAATTTTTTTTAAAAGAAATTTGATCTTCTGTATTTTAAGCAAAACAAATTTGAATTTTGTCTCTGATAATAAAATTTTGTATAGTAATGTGTAATTCATCATTGTCTTAATTTTCTGACGTGGAGATGTAGCTAAGATAAATAATGCTCAACCTTTTGATTGTGCTTCCATTTCATTGAGATAACAATGTTATAACAATGTCAGTTTAATAACTGAGAAGATGTGCTGATGTTTTACAATGAAAACCATGCAAGAGAAGGCATTTTTTGACATGAATTTTTCAAAACATATTGAAATAATGGGACTAGTAGAAAGCAGAGAACCAAAGAAAAATAAAAAATCTGGGCTTCCAGATACTCTTAAGCACTTCAAGACTAACAGGACTAAAGACTGGAGAAAAGAGCAAAGTCTCTTGTGCTTTTCTAATTATGTAAATTTTGAATAAACAAAAAGATCTTTTCATTGGAAGAAGTGATTTCAACTAGAATGCAGTTTAAATTACTTTTTAATAGAGTCCTTGAATCCAGGGTATTATTTTGCTTTTTTGAAGAACAGTTTTCAGTAACAATGAGATGTGAAATACATGCAATTATTTACCCATTGGATACAATCATGTTCCCACTGAAGTCAATTGGAGCTTTGACATTGACATCACTGGGAGTAAAAGCCAGCCCTGTATTTTTCAAAATACAGCTTTCAATGCCAGAATGCCTTTTTTTCTATAGCAATAAAGATGTTTTCTTTTGTATTGCACATCTTAGTCTGCTGAAAATCTGAAGGAATTTCTAAGGTTCTGATTTTGCAAAGCACAACAGGCAGCTTTGATGCTTGGAACTGAAGTGAGCAGAGCTGAGGCTTAAATTAGTATGTTTATAGTATCCTGCCTTTAAACACTTCACTGGGGCTGTTCTAGCCCCACTGTACTGGAGCTAGAATTTTAACCATCCAATATGCATATGTCAGCAGAGTATGTAAACGTACCTTTGATACTCTTTTGCTTTCCCTGTTTTTGGGTCTGGATCAGGAGTTCAGTGGGCCTAAGGAGTTGACTTGGGGGCCCACAGAGAGCTTTCACATTAAGAGAAGATGGTGGAATGTAAGATGAAATATGAGAGGGTAGGATGCACTGCCCCCGGAAGGGTCCTTGCCTCTCAGTTTTGTGCTACATGTCTCTCTCCATGAGTGTTGAATAAGCTGAGACAAATCGGCATGGCCAACTTGAAAGCATCCCTGGAAAGACTGTGAAGAAAGAGAAATGGCACCCCCCTCTGAAATCCCACTGGCAGCACATCTCCTAGTCAAACAGAAGGAATTTGCTCGTTTGTTCCCCAGTGTGGCCACTGCAATCAGCAGCACTTCAGTCTTGGCTGAGCTGCTTTCAAGTTGAACATTTTCATACGAGACCAAATGAAGAGCTGTTTATTTGCACTCTCAGCTCAGTGTCTTCAGTAAAAGCAGAACTTTAAAGGGACCCATTTTCTTTGAAAGCTCCTCAGCTGAACTGCAGGGTGCAGGAGGAAAAGAAGCTAGAGCCTTTGGCTTGCAAATTAGTAAATTTGCTATCTTAATAACAGAAAATCAGCTTTTTCTGACTAATTTGCTGCTTCCTCCTATTTGTAGCAAAAAACATACCTAGTTCTTTAAGCAGCACCTTCAATGTGGAAGCCACCACTCAGAGTTGTACTGCTATTAGAGGCAGTCTGCTACATATTGCTAGGAAAGTGGAAAGAAACAATTCAGGGAGCTGATGACAGTCACAGCTTTTCTGAGAATTGAGCACATAAACCCCATGTTAGGGAAACAGTATTGAGAATTACATGACTGAGGCGATCTTACAGATGGGATGGGAAAATGAGCACAAAGATATTTGTGGGGAAAGTGTAATGAAGGTAAGGCTGAAATTATGTGAAATAATGAGGGTGTGCTTGGGAAATTAAAGCCTCATTATGCTGAAACTTAGTCTTTGAGTTAGCAGCCACATTTACTATGGCCAAAATCTAATTAAAGTGAAAAAACCGAAAAACTCCTGAATGGTTAAAAGGAGACACCCTGCACCTACCCCAGTAGTTGTTGTTTGCTTCATGGGACTGATGCCAAACGACAGAAACTCCTTTCTGCTGTTTGAATTAGCCCATACTTCCTCTCTATCTGTGTCAGCTTGTCCAAAGCTAACCCGTTAGAATCTGGACTAACGGTGCAAGGCTCAGTGAGAAGGGCATGAGCAGGGTCATGGTGAGACTAGATCCTCATGGCACACATTCCATATGTCACCTCCTGCCTTGTCTGACATGGTCTTGTTGCTCTGCTGCTCAGGCCACAGCAACTGTAGGAACAGCAGGGAGAGCCCAGGTGTGTCTAGTAAGGTTTGGCCTTTGTATCAGCTTGCCTTTTAGCAGTAATAAGAGGGCTGCAGTGAAGAAACCAGGGCGGAAGGATCTAAGGGGCCTTGGTCTTCCATGGTGCTAACCTTCATACCCCGATCCACCAAAGTGCCTCACTCCCTGCTGAGCTGCTAGGGCTGAGCAGCAGCATTAGGGCTCAAGCCCTAGTATAACATTTTCATTATGTAGTGTATTGAACCTAGAGTTAATTACTCATTGTACTGCTAGAGTATTATTTTTAGCAGGCATCATTTTGCTTACTGAACTTTTTCAGGAGTCATTTTGTCTGTTCTACTTACCATCATTTTTGACCTGCTCGTTGCAGAAGGTGAGGAGAAAGAGGGAGAGGATAATAAGATGCTATTACATGACATGTCTATTAAAGTAATTCATTTCATGTGGCGCAGAGCTGTTGCCAATGATAAATGCATGTTCCTGGTACAATTATGAGATGTACCTTGAATTTTTCAACAATAAAACTGTCAAAAGGTTGCAATGGGCACAAGCACAAATGTGAATCTGGCCCTTAAAAAGATAAGGTAGTTCTCATGTGATTTTTAAGAAATATTATCATTTTCAGAGATGCACTTTTCGATCCATTAACTTTACAGTTAATACCAAAAGTGTAGATTGTTTCTGTTGTACAGTCATGGATGTAACACATCTTTCTCTCATCCCACTCATCTGCTTGGCTAATTGATATGTTTCAAATACATTTCTATGGAGATTACAGTAATGATGTAATAATAGAAATCTTAGCAAAAAATCAGCATATATTTCCATATATGCATATAGGTGGAAATCAGGGCAGTTCTGTCCATTTAAAATGCCTATAAGGTTTATGTGGTTAATATCAAAAGTAGATTAACCCTAGCAGGTAAGTGACCCCAGAGACAGATGCGTTGCTCCAAAGGAGAGCACGTTGGCATGGAGAGCAGAGGAAGTTTGAGGAGGGGTTCTTTCCTGGTTGTTTTCTGAGATCTGTGCAGCTATAAAGGGCAAACAGAGGAAGATCCCCCAAAAATGAGGACAAAAAAAAAGCAAGTGAGGAAAATAAAAAAGCTAAGACAAAAAACCAAGAACTGGGTCTGTGTCTCTGGGAAAAGCTTACAGAGAAGGCACTTAGGACTAAATTCTGAATTAAAAGACTAAAATTTATCTACAGAGGGTTGTTTCACATCAACAGGTCCAGTTAAGGATAATCTCCAGTAGAACCGCCATGATAGGAGAGAGCTGAATATTTTCACTGGACAAGATTAATGAAACGTGCACATTAAAATATTCCTCCTGCAGTTACCATCAGCTGCAAGATGTTATTTCTGCTTAAGAGAAATGCTGGTTGACAGTCACAGCTAAATGCGATGGGTTTGAGAAACAGTAAAAGATCCAGACTTCCATAGTGCCTTACTGTGCCTGGTTTAGGCTGGTCAGCCAGAAGCCTTGGTTAGGATTTCACCCAGTGTACTCTGCAGCTGCAGATATTTCCCTTTAGTTTTAAACCCAATTAAGCCATAAACTGTACCATGTATCCAGAGTGCTTGTACCATATTAAAATATATGAACTGCTTAGGGGGAGCTCTTGCTTGAACTGAGATTAGTTCACACAATTCAGTAGGAGATAAATGGATGACTGAGGAATTTTTTTGTTCTTTTCCAATCTTCTTATTTAGAGCATATTTTTCAGTATCTCCTAGTTCAACCTGGGAAAAATAGTCAGATGAATAAAAAACTAAGGACAAAATATCAGGATCATGGTTCATAAAAGCTCTCTCTGCATCTGTCTGTATATAAGTCATTCTTCTGTGACCTTGCCTAATATAAAAACTTCAAAGGCATGGATGGGGTTTGCATTTTGCTATTTTTGTGTGCACAATAAATTAGCATGGGTAAATATTTAGTTGATATAGCTGCATGGAATTTCTATGGAGGCTACATAGTCAAAATTACACACATAGTGAGTAGGAAAATGAAAGTCATATTTTTAAAATTACATGTGCAGATGCAATTGTAATTTTAAAAGCATTTTACTTACGTTCAGCAATTGTACTTTGTAATTGGATATAAAATGATGCCAAATATTTTAAGTGTCTAAATAATTTGTCTAGGCTGATAAAAAGACAGAATTCTACTACTTCCTCCCTACATATATTAAACTTGCAGCTTCTGATACAGAACCTACATTTGAGAAATTGGTGTAAACAATGAGATTTGCTAAGATGAAGGAATTAAGGGAAATGCATCATGTTAATTTGTTCTACAGAGTTGAGCAAACTACGTGCAGGTATGTACAGGCAAGGGGATAAACTCAAACGAACAGAGCTGACTCACTTTCAGTTGGTCAAGATTGAGTTTGTCTTCCTAATAAGTCAGTATATTCACTTTGCATCCTGCTAGCAACTTCTAATTTGTATCAGAGTTGGTGGCAGAAGACTTGTATCCAGTGGTCTGAAAGCACAGCACAGCTGGGACTTCCATGTGTCCTCGAAGTAATGATTCAATTAATGTACTATCCAGTCCTATTTTGCCAGTGCTAGAGAAATTTGAACAGCTGAGACAATGCAGTGCAATGTACTACTTCCAAAGAGCCTGGTTCTTACAGTGTGTGTCAGACTTGCTAAGTTGAGTTATCTACTAAATAGATCAGCCTGCATCTGAGCTGGTTGTTGAGGATCCCTTAGTCAACATAGTGAAAAAAACAACCAATCTCATCATAAAATATGCAACTAATGTAGTAAGGTGGATAGAAATGCTGAATAGAATAAATTTTGGTAGTAGGATAATGTACATAGGAAATGTTAAGGCATAACCTGAAGTGAAAGATGAGCTTGTGGGAAAAACTAATGCCATTTACTGTAAATTAAATTAATAACTGAAGCCCAGCTGAGGGGGTTGGACAGAACCTGAATGTAAAAAAGCACCCATCAAGCTAAGGGAGTGAGGCTCCCTTAGGACTTTAGAATTTTTTTCATGGAGCTCTGTCACTTGTGTTAGATAAGAAGCAATATATCCCTATCAAAATATGTTTGAAGACAGACACTGTCTATTCTGACAGATGACAGTCCTCTGGAGTGGATAATTGCTGTGGAGTTGAAAAATCGATTCTTTGTTTTAATCTGATTTAAACCCAGATTCTTTTTTCCACACCATTATGTGAGATACTCACTTTTGTTCACTTAATTAGTATTTCAGATTTGACTGTTTACTGATGATATTACTCCAGAACAGACATGGAGTAGTGCTTTTGGCTAAAACTAGTGTAACTCCAGGAGTGCTCCAAGGGCAGAGAGCAGATGCAGCCACTGAGCAAGGCTCTGCTTTGCTTAATTGATGTGTCTTTGATGCCATGGTAGGGAAGATGTTGTCTGATACGGAAAATCCTTTGTATTGTACAGGTCTTTTCAGTTTGTAATGTCTTGTGTCATAAAAACAGAAGCAGTAGTATTTAAGGTAGTATTTAAGCACTATGTCATGGCAAACATAATGATTTCTTTATAGTGCAGCCAAATGGCAATAAGTTATGAACAAGGAAGGAAGAAAAGAATGAAAGAAGAAGAAGGNTATAGAACAAATGAAAGAAATACTCATGAAGTGAATAAAGGCTGTGGGTTTAGCATGCAGCTTTAATCTGGTACAGGAAAAGGGCACCAGACAGCTGAGTAGTTACTGAAGAAAGATACTGAGCGGGGAGTCTGGAAGTGGAACAGTGCAGTGTCAATAATCTGGAAATTATGTATAAAGATAAATTATTGCCTTTGACCAAGCAAAAAGTAGCTTTAGGCTGCACAGCCTCTACACATATTTTAAACCATTGGAACATGGTAGACAAGTGAAAGAATAGAAATGGAACAATTATTACCTACTACTGGGCTTCAGAAATTGGAGGTGGCAATATGCAACAATTATGTATACTTAGGCAGCCAGACTGTTGCCCTTTAATAACTAATATTGATCATTAGGTTGTTAAATAAAAAGTGTTGGGGAAAAAGGCATTTTGGAAGTTGGGGAGGATAATGAATGCAAGAGCATTAAGTAGCATGAATTTACCAAGTATAGGTCTTGCATGATAAACTGAATGATTGCTCTTTTTCAATAAAATTGTGAGATTATTGGATGAGTTGAGACCAGTAGTTATCAGTTATTTAGATTTTCATAAAGCATTTGACAGCAGCTTTCCAAATTAATTCAAACTGACCAGGAAACAAACTTGTTCACGTAGAGTGAAGTTGTCTGAAAAACTGTTAACAAAAGATAATGAGGGGTGGCAATCTGTAAGACTTGGGTAAGATATCTAGAGGCTGTCTGGGTTTGCTCAAGTTTTAATATCTTCATTAATGATTTCTCAGAAAGGAAGGAAAAAAACAGCCTCTTAATGACATGTACAGTGTGAGAGACTTGTTAACTGTGAGAATAGGGAAAATTTATGATACCCTAAGTAAAGAATTTTGTAATGGACAGGGAATAAGATTCACCTGTAATTTCAGGCTAATTCTTCTGGGAAAAGTTCATTTGCAAGCTCAGTTACTTAGTTATTCAGTAGAATGGAGAAACCTAAATAGTATCAGAGCAACATAACCTAGAGGAACTGTCAGAACAAAGCAAGTGCAAGTTTGCAATGAAGTTGTAGTGGCCAAATGAGCAAGTACCATTATGGGATCACACTGTAAAGCATAATTTCACTGGGCAAGAAGTCTTTGTCTACCAATTTTAGTTTGATGACCGTTGGATATAGTTTTTCTTCCTCAGAAAAAAATGAAGAAACAGCAATGAATTCAGGGTGAGAAATAAAACAAGATTTAAAGAGATGGTAATTGATTCCTCCAATTAGATATTTCAACTTGTTAATGAAATTCAGTCCTTGGCAAAGAGATTATGAAGATAAGATATGTCTATATATTTATTGGTAGGTATAAGAAAACATAGAAAATTTTAAATGAAAGATCGATCACTAAAAGCCTATGAGTAACCTAAATGCAGTGAAGGAGAGGAAGTTTCTATGATTATATCTGAAGACAAGAAGAATCCTAATACCTATAGGAAGAGTATTTGTAGTGTTATCTTGAAGTACTTTGATAATTTATGGGTTTAATATTTGGATCCTTACATCACCTATGATAACATGGGCCTTAAGAGGTAATAAGAAGAGCAAGGGAGAAGTGCCCATGGCTTAGCTGTTGTAAATTTCATAGAACGGATGGGGTGAATCTTCCAGGAGGAATAATGGGACGAAGGTAAAAAAAAGGAATGCCAGACCCAGGTGAATGGTCTCCCTGCTATTGCTTCGCCAGTCTAAGAAACATTACAAAAGGTGAATGGAAATCAATAGTGGGTCAGATTTACTGCCCAGTCACATCTTTAAGTTTCCCCATCTGCTGCCAGTTTGTGTCTTTAAAAGATGTTTGAAGAGCATCAACCACCTTCACTTGCTAGCTAAAAGGTGTGTAGATTGACATCTGCCACTGGAAATGGATTGTACCTGCCTGCCACTGGCAGAGTTGCAAAGACTGTGCTGTCCTTACTGGGAGCTGCAAGAAGCACAGGGAACAGAAGGATCTGGGCTTACTGTCCCTGCTATCAGACCCTGAGATTAGCCCATGATCAGTCTTAGCATAGTGGTTGCCAGACGGGATGGCTTTGAGGCGAGTAAGTATTGATAAGAGAATAAAAAGATTATAATTCAATTTAATTTTAATTTATTCCTATCTTTACTTTTTTTCTCTGTGTGTGATTGTGGCTATACCTTGAAACACTCTTACATGACTCTGATTTCTAAACATCAGAGTCTCCCAGGAACAAATTACAGCAGTGCTCAGAACCTCAACCCATTGGTAATTGAAAGCACTTGGAGCATCTTAAAAATGAGATCTTAATGCATAGATAAATCTGGTGACACATTACAATATTGCCCTCTGAAAGTGTGCAAGATATTCCTGGCTTGCTGCATATTACATAACATAGCCATTAAATGCAGATTATCTTTCAAAGGAGAGGCAGAGATTAATGAGTCAAACAAAAATGATGAATTAAATGAGCCTGATCAGACACACTTGCAAAATTAGCTAGCAAAGAGTTCTATAGAAACAAGAAATATTAGGGCTAGATTGCTCAAACACAATTTTAAGAAGAGTGGCAATGCATATAAACATACATTATCACATTTTAGTATTCTTATTATATTCTTTTAATTTTCCTGTCAAATGCATAATGCAAGGACATTGCAGGCGTTACTCCACAAACAGAACTTTGGGCAAGAAAGAAGGTGACTACTTTCTCCTAAATTGAGTACTGAGACACTGCTGGATTCTGAGCCTGCGCTGGTTCTTTCTCCTGTGGGCCTGGAATCTTCAGTGGGATTCTATGCAAATCCAGAAAAATCTTCCCTTGCAGTCAGGCTGGAGCAGAGCTATAAATCAAAGCCACTGATTTGCTCTTTGTCTTTAGGCAAATCATTTATCCCTAGCAGAATGCAAGTCATTTAGCCTTTGCATAGTAGTAGTTTACCCCCAGGGGATATTGGGAGATCTGAGTTGTTGAAAGGTGGGAGAAAGTTCAGAGAGTCTTTGTTAGAAGTTGGTTTGTGAATTCACATTCTTCTTGTTTTAACATGTTGTGATGGGCAGGATGATTTGCTATGTACCACTCTTAATGGCCGTTTCTCGCTCATATCTGCTAAGATTTCCTTGTGTCATGGCAAAGCTGTCACTGCTGCAGTTCTTATCCAGCTGTCACTGATACTGACTTTGAAACAGAAGGTTAACACCACCCCAGCCTCTTTATGTCCATGCAAAGTGTTCTCCAAAATGACCCACGGCAGTGCAACAGGGACACAAGTGGTCCTTGAAGCATTTCATGGCATCCCCAGATTTCAGAGGCACATTTGCTGACACAGTGCAGTACTGTGGTCCCTCCAGTCCAGCTCACAGCCTGACTCTGCCTGTTTTGTTTTTTTTACCACTCCTCTGTAATCGGTTTGTCAGTTTAAGGACTGCACTGTTCAAAGGGACTGAGTGGCTGGTACTCCCTTCTCTCCCACAGGTATGTTATGAACNTTTTTGTCACCATTCCCCACAGGTACAAACTGCTTTATTGTCCCAGTCTCACTGATTGACACAGTTAAGCTAAGCAGCAATTTAAACTTACCTGTAATTGTTCTGTTTCAAAACTAAAGAAGGGATTTTGTGCTGGAAATCTTTGGTATTTTTTCCAAATCCATCAGAAGGTTGAATAAAAATTTTATTTCTGCCTACCAGCCTTGTACAGCCTTCTTGTGGACCTTCCTGGCTGCAGTAACAATACTTCTGCAAAAATTTACAAACTCTACTCAGTGGAGACTGCCAAGATGCCTTGCTGACACTACCTCAATTACCATATTGTGATATATGGAATATATGGTTTGGGAAAATTCGTGTATTAAAAGCATGTTGTATATATGAACTAAGAAATTTGTAATGCAGACTGTGATTCTCCAAGAAGGTACAGAGGCACGTCTGGCTGAAATCCCCTTATCAGCTCCATTCTCCTTGGAACAATAACCCTAGCAGAGGGCCATTTGCAATAGAAAAGCTGTGGCAGAACTGAAGATGGTTCATGATGACTGCCTCCCATGGGCAATCAACACCTGATACAGATCGAAGATTGACAGATTGACTATTTCGAGAACTCTATACACAAGCTCGGACTCTGCCAGGAAATCCTTTCAAAATCTGAATAGAAGGAGGCAAAACGAACTTACATATGAACACTGAATAGGAACATACAATGAACTTGCCTGAGGACACGAAAAACCCTATAAAAACTGGACCCTCGAGCCTGTGCGGTGTGGACAGGGAAGGACTGCTCTCTTGGAGACTGTCCCCCTGCCACCCAACACCGGTGTTGAATCATTTTTATTGTGGCTATTTTAAATTGGGTGTGGGATTGTTTAATAAACTGTTTGATAATAATTTTTTATCTCAATTCCATTTATAACAATATCATCTGAGGCTGCGTACTCCTTTGGTCAGGGAAATCAAGACATTGGCTCCACCAGGCTGAGTACAACCTCTTTATTTAATTTTTGTAAATCACTGAAATCAGTCAAATTCCCAGTGTAAGTTTCTGGAACTCCATCTGTCGTCATCATGATGTCTTTATCAGTTGATGCTAATGCTGCTGTTTCTAACTTGAAAGCTAAGAGGAGGTGTGAAAATTGATGGATAGATGAGTAGCTGCTATCCTGAAGATTTCTTATTCATGATGGAGTTGGGGCTGACAGGTGTGTGGTGAGTGAACTCAATAACATCCCAACTGTGTTTGTAATTATATTCCCTATATTTATTTTTGAAACAATAATTCAATGTTTAGCATTAATGTTTCAAAATATTGTTGTAAAAGATCTGTGATCTAAAACACTCTATTCAGAGCTTGAACCAAAAGTAATATATTTTCTGAGAATAGGCAATAGAAATCACTGCAAAATGAAAATAATTCACATGCTTGATCACTGGCAGAGGCATTAGCCTTGGAGAATGTAACTCTAGCAAAAAGAGGAACATACAAGTTCTATGTGTGGCTGTGCTGACTGCGGCACAGCTTAATTGACTTGGATGGTTGACCTTCCCAGATACCTTCTAACATGAGGGATTTTCATTGTGCCTTACAAGGAAGATGGAGAGGACACTGAGCAATGTCTCTGGAAGAGTCAAAGCAGGGAAAAAGTGCTGCTGCTGCAGTTTCCATCTGCTGGCAGAGGCCCAAAAAAAGAAGTTTTAGCTGCAGGTGGGGTGCGATGGGGGGGATCTCGTGCCCGGTATCCTCAGAGAGGCACAGGGCACCAATCAGGCTGTGAGAGAAGATGGAATTGAAAAGCAGCTGCTTTAGTACCGTCCTTCTCAAGGCTTTTCTTCCTCTCTCCTGACAGCAGTACCTCCCAGCAGTTCCTGCTGCTGACTGGTGAGCCTTTGGCTGCTTGTGCAGGCAGACAAGCTGATGTCTTTCATTGACACTGGGTGCTGTGGGGAGCTGGGCTTGCTACTGGCTCTGTCTGCACACTGCCTTCCCGGCCTTAGGGCTGGACACCCCTGCAATTTGCCAAATAACTCAATGAAAAAGGTGGCAGAGGTATATTTCTGATGTGGAAATAAGTTAACCTGCTTTTTTTATGGTTCACCTTAGTTAATAGTAATTTTCTGACGCTTTCATCTGTTACTTACACAATTTTTGGCACTGGTGATTCCCAGGAGTTAATTGGTCCCTCCAGCAACCTGAGAATAAAACCAGTATAATTTTGGGAGACACCTAAAAAATCTGTGTACATTTTCCCTTGGGAAAGATGGAGACAAAGAAATCCAATGGCAGAGCACCTCTTCCAGAGTTGTGGTGCTCTTTTTCAGGCCAGAGTATCTTGACAAAGCAGCAGTAATTTCTGTGGTTAGTGATCTCATGGGAAGAGCGGTGCTGCCTGATCAGAGA
Source organism: Illadopsis cleaveri (assembly GCA_013399915.1). Classification (NCBI taxonomy): domain Eukaryota; kingdom Metazoa; phylum Chordata; class Aves; order Passeriformes; family Timaliidae; genus Illadopsis; species Illadopsis cleaveri. The sequence goes on along the minus strand of VXBB01005108.1, from coordinate 695,648 downwards.
AACACTTCAAAGCACTATCAAAATTATGATAATTCCCTCATTTAAAAACTCTTTCTGGCTTCCTATCAAAGTGTAGGCTTACACTGTAGCTACACAAGTGTTTTTATAGATAGCTTTAAGCTAACTATGTCACTTTCATAACAGAGCAAATAAGCCGATACTTTTCTGCATGCTGCCTTGGAACTGAGGATCTTCAGACTGCTCACAGGCAATTTTCACATGATTTTTGCAATCTTTAGCTCAAATTTCTAGAATAATCTAGTCTAGCTTCATACTATGTATGGTCATTTTCAAGTTGTTAATTGAATCCTTCTTGTTCCAGAGCCTCCAGGGAAGACTCATGGCTAGAAATTACTCTCTTTGAGGACTCACATACAAATATTATCATTTCCATTAATGCCACTCCTGCTTCAGGGTAAATTCAAAGATATGTTCTTGGGGCTAATCTTCAAGGATGCTCATTCACCTTTTGTGAAGTGCAGAAAAGCCCTAGGCCATATTTTCTCTTCAAAAGAGCAAGTAAGCCCATTGGATATTTATAGCCTACATCAACAAACACCTGGTGAAGGCCATGTGTCACAGTCCAGACTTCCCAAAAGGTGGTAGATGTCACCGCAGCTGATGACTTTTTGCCTCTTCCAGTAAGGATGATATTGTGACTGCAGTCATTAAAATGTTCCCAGTGATTGGCATTACCAGACAGAACCAATTCACCAAAAGGATATTATCTGCCTCCAAGAGTAATATTTTAGAATATTTAGTCACAAGCAACACAGAGAGCAATTGTCTTTTAAGCCAAGATGGCATAGTAAAAGTTAATATAGTCATTTTTGTTACGTTGCAAGCAGGCACATTTAGCAAAGGAAGACTATAATTTTCTATCAAATAACTTTGATCAAGAATAATGACTTTCCTTCAAACTCCCATGTTTCTTAGGATCCTGTAAAAACCAAGGTTTTAATTATATTCTTCTTCCCCAGAGAAGGACTTCTATGAAAAGAAATCTTGAGCCTTGCAGCATTTCAGCATTATACACTTACTTCCTATTATTAGTGTAATTAAACAAGTTGATTTCACAGAGCCTATGGACACATTTTTTATTATACCTTGCAGGGACTCCAGGAGCAGATCCTGCAGAATTCTTTCCACAGGATTCTCAATGTATTCTCCCTTCTTTCTTTGTCCATATAATGGGACTCTAAGAGAACAGTTTTGCAAGGGAGTGCTCTACTTGCATTTTGTTGGGCAAAACCATCATGATATTCAAAAGAACTTGTTAGGCTTGTCCTACTTCTTTCCCAATGAAATTAATTGTAAATTTCTCTTTGTTCTCTGGAAGCAGAGTTACACAAAACTACTACTGTCTAACTTGTGAATTCTGAGCAGCTTGCTCAATCAATATTTATGAAATGATCAGTCATAACAATGACTTTTAGTCAAAATAAGTGGTAGACCTAAAATGTAACATTTTTGATTACTGGACATTTATTCAATCAAAGAAAACAGTGAGGCAAAATAATGAGTGATTGAGGTACTGCACATGAATCATTTTAATAATCTAATTAAGCTAAAAGTAATAACACAGTCTTTGTCAAGCTTCTCTGCAACAAAATGCTACCTTGCTGAACTTCAAGAATAAAATTTCACGTTCTCCATCACATGGTACAGAAGAAATCAAATGAGATAAATTACAACCTGAAGTGCTAAAGGAAGGCACTTGTGGGATAAATGTACCTCCATATTGTCAAAATACAGCACTGCACATTTTTTCCATCACATTAAAAATGCATAGCATAGGAAAAAAGGGTGTCAGCTGGCAGAATTAGATTTCAGGGATACACTACTTTAAGGAGAGACAGAATTTGTGCTGCAGTGTGCCACATTTTGAGTGATCTGAGTCCTGACAGGAGACAATACAAACGCAGTCAGCTGCAGTGGCAATATATTCCACTGCTGGTAGGATAACAGAGCGAGAAGAAGCAAAGTGTTTCAGAAGTTCAGGTAGAAGTGTGAATGCATTGCAAATATTTATCATCATTATATAAGATGAGTTATTTTGTCATACAAGTGGGAAAAAATACTTGAACCAAAGGAAAATGAAGGTTGAATTCCGGCATCTTGCCTCATAAAAGGATTGCTATCCTTATATTTTGTCCATTCTACCTTGTAGAAAATTACTTACGATAAAGCAAAACTCAAGTAGTGTCTTTTCAGGCTGAAGTGCCAAAGAGTTGCTCATCACTGGGACATATACAAGGGAGAACAATAATTTGGTTCAGAATTACATCACATGGAGTAGAGGGTGTTAAAATGTGGCACAGTGAGTCACTAGCTAAGGCTGACAAGTTGTGTAGTGTGGGATCTTTGTGTGAGGATGTTAGGAACAGCAGCTCCATACAGGGAGACTGGACCTATGCAGCAGGAAATTTGTTTCTGAGTAGCTCAGGTCTGCTCCCATGGACTAAATTTCTGTTAGCTGCTGAAATGCATCTTCTGGCTCAGTTTCCTCCAGAAGGAATCCAGTGAAAACTTTCCCATATGAATCAAAGAGGAATAGAGTTTAGGCAAATGATGGGAAATTCTCTTGAAAGGGTTCTTGTCATAAGCTGCTTGCAAATACATCAGCTTTGAAAAATTAAAGCCATAAAAGGCACAACATATTACCTGTGATATTAGAGCACAAAACCATTCTGTCACTGATCTTATTCATAGTTACCAAAACAAGAATAACACAAATTAAAAGTTATTTTTAAATTTAAGGATCTAAATCATATAGGGCAAGTAATCACATAACCCCCCTAAAACTGATAATGAAAAAACTACTTAAAACTAATTTTGATTTTATATAGAGAGGAAATTTATTATCAAACTTTGATTTTTTATTATAACTGTGCATTGTGAAGTTGCTTAGCTCACTTAGAGTTTAATACTATGCAGACAGGGACAATAAAAGAAGTATATTTGAATTAGTCATGTCACCATTTATTTATAAACATCTTTTGACATTGGGTGGTATTAAACCAGTATGGAAACATTATACAGGGCAGAAAAATTGCATTTATATTCAAACTACTGCAATGTTGTTTTATTATTCACAGTTTTCAAATTAAACCCCAAGATCCATTTTCCCTCAGTTAAGCACTTGAAATGAGACGTGCAAAATGTCAATGACTATCTTTTTAGCTGCTTGTTGGGGNTTTTTGTAAAGCAAAGCCCTCAAGGCTCTTGGTATTGTTTTGTTATTAATGCTGTAAGTTTTGTTTGTTTGTTTGTTTGCCTGTTTTGTTATACACGCTAATAAAGAACTGCTATTTCCATCCCCAAAATCTTTGCCTGAAAGCCTCTAACCGCGAATTTATAATTGGAAAGGGGGGGGAGGGGCGTGGTTTACATTCTCCATTCCAAGGAAGGCTCCGGCTTTCCCTGGCAGATACCTGTCTTCCCAAACCAAGACACTGCTAGTCCTTTCACTACTAGCAAAAGTAGTGCTTGTCTTTATTTTTATATGATTAGCAATGAGATTGTTCTGAATCTTCAAGGAACAGTAATATACACACTCAAGGATTATCTCCACAATTCACTCTGGATTTGCTCCTTCACTCTCTGTGGGTCAGAAGGTGCTCTCATTCACCACCAGGAACAATCTCCATGACTGATGCTTCCCTGGATGAGGGCATAGAGGAGATGAGGTCCTGAGCTGTTTTGGAGTTTTCTCATAAAGGATTCAGGAGGAAATAAATGATGTCAAGGTCAACAGTGACTTTTCCATGACTGCTATTAATCTTTCCAAAGATCTTACCTCTGAGGGTGACAACTCAGTTTCTGAAGCTGCTGGTGTTTGAGTGCCTTGCAGAAAATCTTCATATCCTGGATGATGATAGCCACCACACATCTCTAGGCTGTGTCCACACTGCTAAAAACATTTCCACCAGGGAACGGTGCCTAACTCCCAGGCCAAGTCACAGCTATTTTATATTCATTCTCATTGTTCTATAGGCTGGGTTCATGTCTCTGGGTAGCATGCCTATGAGTCCAGAAAATAACTGCTTGCTTACTTTGTTCATTTTGTTCTGTTTAAGGAAAACGTCTGGAATAATGCAAGGATTTTGTTCCAGCCTGCCAGGCTGCTCTCATTTTCTTTTCTGTCAGGCTCCTATTAGTGTACTATGGGCCCTAGGGCATGGCAGGGAGATGCAGGAGGAGTTTGAGGGATGGAAGGCCTTTTCAGCTGGTTTTTGAGGGCTGAGATAGCCCAAGCTGGCTGATCGTGCTTATGACTTGCAGGCTATATCCCAGCCTGGCTCCTGTTCCAGAGGAAAGTGACCTAAGAGAGTCACCTAAGGTGCATAGATACAGTTTGTGCATGATCTGGGGGTCTGGGAAGGAGCTGGGGAGGTAAATTCTCTGACAGGTCTATAACTTTTGGAAAGGAGAAAAATGCACAGAAAGGCTGATAATTATGATAACAATTGAAGTGGATACTTCAGAAGGACAACAGAGTTACAGCTGTAATGACAAATTATATCATCAAAGTAAGATACATGGGGTGAACTTTTGCTTTGATTTTAAGCAGGAGAGCACAGCAAGAAGGTATGGGCTTTTATACAGCATTATAATTATGCAAAATCATGTTACAAAGACTCCATGCATTTACACTGGAAAAGACTGACATAATACAGAAAAAAATGCTGCAGGTTTTGGAAAGAGGTTCTTTCAAGTTTTTGGTGGGTTTTTTTTGTTTGTGGTGGGTTTTTTTGTTTGTTTGGGTGTTTTGTTTTTGTTAGGTTTTTGTTTGGATTTTTGGGGTTTTTTGTGGGGGTTGAGTTTGCTCATTTGTTTATGTTTTGTTTTGGTTTTTAAAATAAAATATAATAATTGTATGCATTCTAGGAGTATGGGATGCAATTGCACCATTAAACATGAAAAAGCCCACTGATGTATTTACTTATAGCGCACATAGTGCTGAGGGATGAGGGATAACTCTATTGTTTCTCTTCTGTATGCTGCAATTAAATTTTCTTCTCTTGAAAGAAGCAGTGCCTGCAGTGCAAGCCACAAAACAGTCTTCACTGGAGACCTTGGGAAATTACTAGAATGTCAATATTTACTTCTTTTCTACCAATATGTAGCAAAGCCAAAATCTCTTTGTGTATAAGTGTGTGCATGTGTGTATGTCAAGCAATACTCTACAGTGTATAAGGGCTAATCAGCTACAGAGTTTAATATAATTTTCTAAGAGAGCAAACACTGTAAATAAAGGGTTTGTGCAGAAGATGAACTCAATCTCATTTTAAATAGAAAAAAACCCCAGGATATAAAAATACATAGAATAAGACAGTGACTTTCCCCAAGGAGATGTGAAAGACAGCAATACAGATTAGCCAGTGTTTGCAATTGTATTAGTGTAAGTATTTCTTTGCGTGTTAATGAGAGGCTAAGAAGGATGCTCTTAGAGACGTGATCCTATTTTCCCTGTAGAATGAGAAATTACGACTACAGCTCTTTAATTTGATACCCTAAGGAGGTTTGAATTTGAGTCCTCTTAGATCAGAAAATCTTAGCATGAGTGGTGCTGTATTGGTAGGAGCAAAGAGGTGGAGATAAAGCAGGGAGAGGACGGCTATGTGCTTAATTTTAATGAAATTATACATGTTGCATTAGACAAGGTAGACATGACGGGAAAGTCCAATGTAATTTTTAAAAACTTTCCAAATGTATTTGACACAGACTTTAATTTTTAATGAAAATATTATGCATACTACAGTCTTCTATTTTGTGGATTCACTATACCTTTAGATAGAGTAGCACTCTTGATTAAAAGTTTTCATGTTTAAAGAAGTCTAGATACCCTGTTTCTTTCTGTTATTTGCTTTTTTTTTTCCTCAGTTGTGTCATCAAACATACAGATTTTGCATCTTTTCATTGTGTAGTCTTGAAACAGTATCATGGATGTCTTTAGCAATTTCTTTGCAAATACATCTTTTAGAGAGTGTTTGTACTTATCCTGTTCCAGACCTCACTGAAGTAATTGCCAGAAGTCCCACTGATTTTGCTGGATTTTAGATTAGATCCTGTGTGATCTTGGAAGAGTGCTGTAGTATGAATGCCTTAAGACATATACTGTACAACTTATCTGCAGATATCAACCTGCAGATATACAGCAAGATCACACAGACGTACCATGGCAATTGAGGAGCAGTAGGCTGGAGCAGACTAACAAGTAAAACAAAGTGAAATTATCAGCTGAATGGTAAATGCTGTCCTGAGTGAGCAGAAACTTTAAAAGGACATGTTTAAAAATTGACTTTTTAAAAATACTATGGACTGTGTGTATATATATATGTATGACTCTTATGATAGGTGATTTGTACTTACATAAACTCCCATGCCTGCACAAATCCTCTCCATACCAGACTGAAAGGTCCCTATAATTTTAGATAAATTCATTTTAATCTGATTAAAGTATATTTTACTAAAACAATGTGTTTTGAAATAATGCCTGACTGCTTTGATGTGGAAGCTATGAAGCACAGATTAGTGACCCAAGCAGGGAGAGAGTAAGATTTTATAGTCATGCCTCTTAAAATTATGAAAGACTTCTAAAAGAAGAAGTTTGGGCCCTAAAATGGTAATGGATCTGATAATCACTTTGGCTTTAGGTATAGAAATAATGCACAGTACATAGCTACTGCACAGCAGCTCCTTCAGAGCTCGGAGGCTCCCCTGTCCATATGATGATGTTTGCCCTCTTCTGTGTTCCCCTTTGGCTAACAACATCCATGTAGGAAATTTTCACCAATAACTAGTGTGTTCTGAGTTAACACCTTTCCTCTCCCCAATTCTGCACACTTTTTTTGGCCTGCAGTGTATCTCCAAGAATGAGAGCTGTCTAAAGGGGTTTAGGAAGCTGGGGCTGTCCCTGCCCTTGCCATTCCTGCTCTTGTTCTTCCAACCACGGTAGCCTTGCAACTCTGTTAGGCATGCTGGCACCCTCCTCCCCCTGGGCTAGCTCAATTGCCCTACTCTTTCAACCACGTAAGTGGCAGTACAAGCGCTGATGGGCAGAAGCCAAGGAGCCAGAGAGCCATGAGTGCTGTTTTGCCCTTCCTTAGCCAAGTGGAAAGCCAGGAGTCCTGAACAGCTCTGTGTTTGATGAGAGCACAGCTGATGGTGATGCTGTCCCTTTGCCAAGTTTCTCTTGTCTGAAGCACCAGCTGACTTGCCAAACCTCATCTGGATTTTTTCTGCATCTTACCTTTTCCTCTGCAGCAAGCTTTTTGATAGGGGTGGCAACAAAATTCAGAAATTGTAGTCCCCATCAATAAGTAATAATGCAGAGAGGAGAGAAGGGGAGACAGAGAATATGTCTGTAGATGACAGACAGCTCAGCTATTCCCATCTTCACATTGAATGTCACTTATGTCTCAAAATTGAGCATTTTTCCAGACTGATCTGACCTGGAAATGGGGTCTGAAGAATAAAGATAGGGCCAGGAAGCACAAGCAAGATGTGTCCAGGATTTGGGTCTGGCAACAGTTTGGCAAAATGACTGTAAATGCAGCTCTTCAGTGGTCACTGCGATACATAAATTGAGAAAAAGTAGAAAAGAGAGAGAATTAATTCATTGTACAGTGGAGCAGAAAACACACATCTGTCCTTTATACAAGCCAGTACACCCCATTTATTAATGCTGTTCTCCGCACTGACGGGTCTAGGCAATTAACTTCCCTTGACTGGCTTCCCTAGTGTGAGGAAGGAGACAGTATGTTTATCTTGGGAACATATTGATTTCTTTTTTAAAATTCTCAAGTAAATAGCGTAATTTTCAATATGTTAGAGACTGGAAGATAAATGCCTGGTCACTTGCAATAATTAAGGGGTGAACTTAATCCTCTAAATTCTGGGCTGAAACACTCCTTAAAATGGAAACAAGTAAAAGGCAATTCTGGGTAAATTGAGATTTGGTTTTTTCAGTCTACAAATTAAGGTCTAGTTTCAAAACTCCGGGCAGTTCTGTACCCCAGAAAAACGTATAAAAATTAGTCCTTCACATGTGTAAGCATTAAGAGCATCAGATTTTCTGAGATAAGGCAACCCATATGCAGCACTCATCCGAGATTAAAATCCACTTGCCTGAAGGCACCTCTTTCTAAAAAAAAATATTTAGGGTATTTCCCTGCCCATTCTTTGTGTTTTGATGTGGAAAAATATGTAACACTAGCTTTTCTATAAAGCTCATGCCTTCAACATGGTAACTCTCCTTCCTCCCTCCTCAAGTCTCTCAGTCTAACTCATGTCTGCTGTAGTCTAAGCTGAAAGGGAAGAAAGGGCTCAAAAATTAAGGATTGTCTAAAATTTCAAAGCAAATGTCTGTGCTCTCTACAAGAAAACTGGATGACTAAGGTGCATTATTACCTCCAACATTTTAGAAAGATTTGGCCTGTTTGCTGTGAGCCTCCTTATCCAAATTTTATTTACCCTGATGTTTTTCAGTTTGAACAGATGGTGAATCAACCTTCTGGGTCTAAGGCTGGCTGGGCTTTTTGAAAGAGATTTAAAATAATAAATAAAAGGATGGCTAGAGTGCATCCTTGTAGAGAGGCTATATGAGAAAATACAGAACACAGAGCACAGCTAAGATTAAATGTGGAGAACTGGAAGCTGCATCTGTCAGGAGCAAGGAGACAGCCAAGGTGAAAGATGGCATGTTCTCGAGTACAGCACGCCCAGCTCTGCCAACTATCCTGATACTGGTGGTACCTTACCCTGTGGTTTGCCACTGGAAGTGAGTCAGAGGCTTGCCAGCAGCACTAAAATGGCATGGCACTTCTGCCAAGCTGGGGGAGCCAGGCTGATCAATGCAGGAACAGACAACCTGCAGCATGCTTGTCCAACGCCTTTGGCTTTAATCAAATTTGGGTGGCCTTTCTTCTCTCAAGAACCACTCTGTGCCTTGCAATATCAAGCTCAGGAAATCTGAATTCCAAACAGCATTTGAATGCGCCTCACATGAAAGACGTAATTTAGGATCAAAGTCAAGAGGAAGTGTTGTTCTAGAGGCTGAGATCAGCAGCACAAAGAGTAAGGTCAGTCTGATGGAAAAGGCAATAACAGTAAAAAAAATGGAGGCAATAGCAAAGAAATAGTAAATTAAGTGGAGACTCATAAAATAAATATTAGGCCAACAAATGAGAATGCCTGAATATAAAACATCAGGAAGAAATTACCTCTGAAGAAAATGTCCTGAAGATGTGAAATAAGACATAGGAAAATTAGCAGGAGGCAAGGACTGGCTAAACCAAAGGCAAAATAGAAGCAGAAGATTCAGGCATGGAAATTTTCGTATCTATAAAAAGAAAAATGCAATTAGTGGGTGGTAGCTAAAACTAGGTGTAAATTTAAAAAGCTCATAATTGATGAGGGGATGCCCTGGCAGCTCCTGGGAACAGAGAGCCCCTGCATGGTCCTGCTCTATGGTGCTCCCAGCCGCAGCCCTTGCTGAGCCCAGGGGATGTGCTGGCCCTAGACCCTGTGCATTTCCCAGGCAGCTCCTGCCAGCTAAGCTCTGTGGAATCTGGCTGGAGTTTAAAGCCAGAGTGCTGTTAGCAATCCACTGGAGTGGATGTTTCCACTGGCAGAGAACCACTGGCAATGAATCAAGGAATCAGTGAATGAAAAATAAGTACAGCCAGACATTTGATAACAAAAATATTGTCAGAGAGAATCTCGAGCTAATTTATAGCTGTCTGTTGTTGTGCTCGAGGTGTCTCTGTGTTTCAGAAGCTGGGCAGAGAGCAGAAAACAAGACACACTGCTTCAACAATGTGTAAATACACCACAGATTTTGATCAGTTTCAACAAACGGCTGTTTTTGGGAAAATTTTCAATAATCCCCAGGAAGTGTTAGTGAAAACCAGAACTGGATGCTATCAAACACAGGACGCTTCTCTGAGCAAGGCAAGGGGTAAATATCTGTTCTGCTTAACTCTGGAGGTGATAACGATTTGAGATTGTCCTTCCCAGGTGGGTACCATTGCTATTGGGTCAAAAATTAATACTCAGAAAATTTTTGGTGGATCCATCTCTGGCAGTTTAGGAAGCTGCTGTCCACAGTTGTCTGTTCTGTCTCTCTGGGAAAGGCTGCTGGTATAAAGACATCAGGCTATGAACTCCAGTGGCCAAGGTATGGGTTCAGTTTAATCAACCTGATTTATAATCTCCAGTGAAGTGTCGAGTTAAGCAGTGATTAAAAAGGTCTTAAACCACCTCAGCTATTAGCTTCATTGCAAGTGAGCCAGAGCTTTCACACAGTTCTTGACCTAGTGCATATTTTAAATAATTTAAATCCATATAAAATGGAATAGCACCAACAGAAGATATTGAATAATCTTTGCAAATAGTTATCCTGGAAGAGATTTGTATAAGTATCTCCTAGTAAGTGAACTATATTCATAGGGCACTCACATAAATATATGACAGCCTTGTACAAATCTCTGTGCAAAGCACTAAAACCAAGAAGCCAAAAGCTTAATTTTCACACCTGCATTGTAACAGTGGTTATTGACTGTACCAGTATTATTAGCAATTTGCAAAAAATAATTAAAAGAAGATTTCTCAGTTTCTTCCTGATTCATAGCAGAAAAAAATGTTTAATGGGACAGAAAAATCCTCTCAATGTAAATGCAAGAATGTTTCAGGACTGGGCTAGTGTCCTGTTATAGATTGAAATCCTACTGATAATCAAACTGGTTTTGTAGCCCATCTGGTTTGCTTTTCAATCTTACAGACAGACATTGCAGAAAATCTTTCCTTCTTCTGGTTGCTACTTTCCCTCCTTTGTTTTTTATGCTTTACTTCTATTTATTTCACATTTTCCTTCTTTTCCCCATCAGTTGCTTTCTTCTCTTCAGTCATTTTTCTTCCTTCTGTTCTCCTTTCAGCACCATTTCTTTCTTCTTTGCACTAATTCTCTTTACATCACAAGAAAATCTGGAAGAAAAATGGTCAAAGAGTATTTCCTCTGCCTTTCCAAAGGACACTTGCTGACATAGTGAGCCATCTCTCAAAGGGACAGAATTGGACTCTTGAGATGCACACACTATGTCTGCTCTGCTCTTCTTTTGCTATTATATGCCGTTACATTGCAACTTTTTTTCCAGGCAGCCTTGGTGTTAAGATTTGGCTTTTGCTTTCCTGCTAATCTTCTATAACACCTTCTTCATCACTTTAAAATGTCTGTCCTTCAGTTTGTCCTTCTGCTGGATCATTCTCTGGATCATCTTCCATGTGTGATGTGATGGCCTCCTCCAGCCTGGAGCTATCCCCTCTACTCTGGTATCTGGTGGTGTAGATGTCCAGAGAAGACAGCTGATAGGATAATGGCCCAGTTCAAGCATGGATGAATCCACAGATGTACTTTTTTTTCCTGAGTGTGTGTTCTTTAAATAAACAAAAAATAAACTAAACAATTGTTACATTAGATAAAATCCAAATAAAAATACAGAAGATTCAGAATATGGAGTTGGGATGCAAAAGAAAGAGAAATGCCTTCACAGTGAATAAAACAGCAAATATTAACCTTCTTGTACTTGTTCACACAAACCTATCTAGAGGAATAAGTTACTGTAAAGACATAAAATTGGTTGAAAAATTGCAGAATACTGTTTTTGAGATTGCTTGTCAAATGACTTCTAAGGGATCGGTTTCTGTTGTCCTCTTTTCTTTTGTGTAAATTTGTTTAATTTTTCTTTCTATTAATGGCAACTGGAGGGAAGAAAAAAATATTGTCATAGCAAATGTACAGGAGGTCTAATCAGTTCAAGGATGACTAGTTTTTATTTCTTTTTCTGGCTTTAAATATTTCAGCAATAATGCAATGTGTATGCAGCACTGTAGCTGTCTGTCACAACTACATGTTCTTGCAAACACAGGACCGTGAAACACAGATCAATATCACAGAGGGGCTATAATCAACATGCAGATTAATGAACAGAATTGTATGCACCAGGGAACATGGAAGAAAGACTAGCTGTGCAATTTAATTGCTGAGTTGCTACTAAATCTCTGCTTTCTATCAATCGCTGTTCATTATAGCTATTGATGCATAGCAGACATAGTTATTCAGAGCTGCTGGGGTTCAAGTGAATTGCAGACCTTAATGAAAAAAGGTTGGGATTATTTTCTACCTCTGAGTCTGTGACAAGATCCAAGAGATTATTCCCATTTTTCTCCTTGAGTAGGACGTTTTGGTAATCCTTTTGCTCAGTAAAACTGGTAAAGCAAATTAATAATTAAGCAGAAGCTTTCTGGAACAATTTTAAGTCTATCTGTTTCAATGTGCTTTTGAATGAAAGTTCCAACTTTTCATTAGTTCAATTAAGTGAAGTGCTATAGAAAATTAGTATAGTGTAGTGGTGGAAATGACCTCTAGTTATGTATTATTTAGCTTAGCTACCTGTAATGAAGGCTTGTTAGCTGCATCAAACTGTCTTTTTAATGCTTTCTTTGGAGCCTTTTACAGACATATGGTTCAGCAGTTCCTGAAGAGGCTGTTCTTCACTTTCACAGACTCCACTTCGGGGACACTTTCTCACAATGCTCATCCTTAAATTTCCTGCTGCTTCATATAACTTCTCCTCTTCCCCATCTTTATTCACATCTCTGAGTTTTTAAAATCTTGTTCCTTTGTAGTTATACTCTTTCATGTAGATACCTTATTAAAAATGGTCTCTTTCTCTTTTCTTTTCCTTTTTTAAAATTGGTTTGTTTTTTATTTTCTTTTTAATAAAACTAAGTATCTTGTTTTCTCCTATTGGCATTACAGCACTATTAGTTCATTCTTTTCCATCCTTGTACCCTTTTTTTTCTCTTCAGCTAATCCCTGTAGAAGCATGATTTTTAATTACACCTCTCTAAATTCTCTCACAGCCCCTGGAGAAAACTAAAGCCCCAGGATGTGATCCTTTAGCTTATTCAACAGAAAACTGCACTGAATTTTTGATGGCCATTATTGCTTATTACAAACTCATCTCCAGTTGTATGTTTACATAGCAATTTCTCTGCTCTCACATAGTTTGGGGTTTTTTTAACTCATTGTTTTCCAGTCCTCTTCTGCATTGACTCTCAGTATTTTTATAAGTATTTACCAGATTAAAAAAAAATTAAAAGATTCACGCTGGCCCAATTTAACTGAAATTTTGGCACTGGTTTTCTAAGGCAGCTGCATGTAATAAACATATTCAGGGTGATTATGATCTTGGTATTTTTAACCTCACTGTCCAAGTTCTCCATGACCCAACAGTAGAAATCCAAATGTGGAATCTCTGCTAACTTATTGTCTGCTCTTTTCTTTCAAATTCATAGACAGCCAATCTAACACACAGAGATTTTGCTCATTGTTTATCATGTTGTGAAACATCTCCATCTCATTTTTATAAAATTTATACTGAAAGTACAGGTCAATATAAAACTTTTATTGAATCTTTAAACAAAGTCATTTGCCATCTTTCCTGCTTTAATATTTGGTGTCTTAAGTCCTGATTAAAGAGGTTTTAAGAGGGTACTTCTGTCTCTTCCCATAGAGTTCCTGACTGGCCTTCTTCCTGGCACTATTTCTGCATCAATACATGGACTCTTATCAATATGTCTATTCCTTTGCTAGCAGTCTGAAGATTAACCTAGAGACAATTGCCTGAGAAGATACAGATTATATTTTCTCTTTCAAGGTCACTTGGGTCATCTGAGAGTCTCTCTTGCCTCTCTCCAGTCACAGGTTTGTGAACGAGTGGAAATTCCCCAGCACTCCTCAGAGCAATCTTTGACCTTTCTGCCACAATCCTGTCCTGGCACCCGCAAGGCAACAGGCCATCCTGCTCTCTCTAACTGGGTCACAGATGGCCCAAGCCACACTCTTCACTTTCTCACTGAAGGAACATCCATGAGATAAAGTAGAACAGATGTATGGCAACTTCTTCTGTTGGCATTTATACCACTCTCTGGTCTAATTAATCCTGACATTGTGACCATCGTAATGTGAACTGCATCAAAGGAATCAAATAGCAGATTGTCCTCTCCATGGCAAATATACTGATTTTCCCTGCCAGTGAGACATGATTTTATGTTCCTTTTTCTGTGAGACAAGTTCTTATTTTCTCCTACTATCTCTAAACTGATAAAATGAGACAAAACACTGTGAAGTGCCTACACTGATGTTTGTTTCATTTCCCGTGAATGGAAAGCGGATGCATTTAAGAAAAAAATCCTGTCTACTTTCACCCATCTCTTCTGGTGCAGTATTTCATATCAGAATTCTCATTTGTTTTTCTGGTAATAAGGTAGTGTGCTAACAATTTTGGGTACCTGTTAATAATATATGTGGCAGTAATACATATTTTATACTAAAGGCTGTCTTAAAAGCTACATCCTTATAGGTAATAACCTACTTATAAAAACACTTTCTTGAATTATTTATACTTATTTGGAACAACAAAATCAACTATCTTTTTATAAGGTCAGGTGAACAAGAACCATTAATAATGTAGTAATGTATTTTGGGACTAAGGTGGCTTAATATTTATTTTTTAATCACATAGGTAAGACAGTTTGCTGCAATATAACTAACCAAGCAAGACTCATCTATAAAGCATTCTAATGCGACTACGTAGGTTAATTGAAAATTACAAAAAAGAATAATGTCTGAGAATGTTTTCGCATACAGGGATAATGGAAAAGATTTTTGCAAAAACCTATCTCTTTCTGTGAAAACTTTAAAAGTAAGTAGCACTAACAGAAATGTTATTTTGAAAAAATTACAAAACTCGACTAAAATTTTAGGTCAATAGTGATAATGAATGTCATGATGCTGAAAAAAAATCAGAAATCTATCACAAACTGAGCCCCACAGATTGTCATAAATCTCTAAATGGACATTACCAGATGTAATAACCCTGATTCTTTATTGTCTTAGACACTTTTCCATTGCCTGTAAAGACAGTGTAAACTTCTATCATGAATTTATGGGATTTACACATAGTCTCAGCCAAGCATTCTTTATTGCTGTTCATATAATCCCACAAGAAGAGGGGATCATTCTGGAGCTGTTCTGTGTGGCCAGCTTGGTCTCCAAGAACTTTCAGGCCACTTGCAAAATCAAGGTCTCCGAGGTCTTTGCTTTTATTCGTATCTGGAATGGACAGCACAATAAATTGCATCACTGGAAGAGTTCCATGGAAACCAGGTGGTAGCAGCTTTGTCTGAATTCAGACCTGTCCTTTCTCTGCCTACTTTGGTTCTGCATTTTGAAGAACTCTGGAGAGGAACAGCCAAAAAGATAGCTGGCAATTTCTGTGTGAAAGAGAGAAGATGCTTTCAAGGGAACACTGGCATTTAACATCTTTTGTCAATAATAATTTTACATTATTACCATACACCAAGAATAAGAAATAGCAGGGTACTCTTTCTGTTACCTCACTAAGTGATTCCCAAATCCACAAATAGATTTTAATATCAATTTATAAAGGGGTCCTGAGAAAACGGTACCATGAAAACACATAAAAAGAAATTCTCCATTGGCTTCCAATTCAATGTTAAAGCCGTGTGCCTTCTGGCATAAATTTAGTCTTACTTCATTTATGTCACTGGAGATAATATACAAGGAAAATAAAAAAATTAGGAAAGTGATTTTAGAGAATGGATTTATATTCAGAAAATAAGACTCACAGTATCCTAATTTCCCTACTGGAGTGTTTTCTTTCTTCTTGTTGTTTTCTGTAATTGTGTCTTGCATTTAAGCCTCAGAAAGCTGTAAGTCTCAAAAAGCTGTAAGGCCTGATGCACATTGCCATATATTAGGACTCTCATTTCTTTGAAAATCTTGCAACCAAAGCTTCTGCTGTATTTGTATGCGTTGCTTTGAGAGGGTCATAAACATCTGACAACCCAGTGTTCAAGCGGATGGGGACAAGAAGAATACTGGATGAATTTCTGAGCATACTTTTCTTCACATTACTAGCCATCCATACACATGAGATACTGTCAGTTCTCAAAGAGTGATGTTAGTATTTCTGCACTGTGTTTTTCCAGGGCATGAGTGAACATACTAGGCTGATTGCATGCTTGAATAGCTAATATTATATTTCTTCCATTATCACTTTGTTTGTATTAGGGCAAACTGATAGCAAGAAAAAAATGGCTTCTGCTGTTCTCTTTCATTGTTATTTTAAAAAAATAAACATAAAAAAATATTCATGTGGATGGATCTTCATTGTTATTCTCTTTTCTGTTTGATATTGTTCTTGGCTGGGATGGGTACAACCTTTTAAGCAGAGACAGGTATTAATGGAGCTACTGTTCCATTAATCAGCCGTCTGTGAAGAAAACTGCTGCCTCCCAGTCAGAGAAGGAAGAAAGCCCCAAATGCTCTGGTCTTTTGGCTACAACCTTGCCACAAATCTATGTGGAAATAGATTGTTGCTGTCATTCATGTAAGAGCTGTGATGAAACTTTGATGCAGGTCTTTGATTACACTGTAAGGGCAAACTGGACTTTATCTAACCCTTACTAGTTCTCATCAGATACTTCCAACCAACCCCTGCTGAGTGCTGCACAATGGTTTCTGATCTATTTTCAGTCGATAATTTAAAGCTTTTCCAAGAGTCTTCTGGCTGTTGTTAGTGACTGGAAATACCAGCAGTAGTTTTTGTTAGACATTCTTAGGTACAGAAAGGAGAAAGTGCTGACATTTTGATATCAGCTGAGCCTTTTGAAGAATTCATTGCAGTGGACCAAGTGGGTTAATTTGGGCTAACATCTGGTAAAAGATAACACTTGGGGAAATTAAAGAAGGAGCTTACTGGAACTTTTAATTTTCTTTGCTTTTTTTCTTCTCTGTATAGTTTTGCAATTGCAGTGGCAATCTCTATCATGTAACAATCATCATTGTTAAAATAGTTTAACCAGCTAACTGAGAACCCTGTACCGTGTATTCCAGCAACTCTGCCATTGAATGGAATCCATTTTTTTTGAAGGCAGTATTAGTGTCCTGGACCAGCAATATATGAGAATTCACATTTGTAGCCTTTGCATTTCTTTGGTTTTTCTCTCCTGCGCTCCCTTTCAAGATTTATGATGCATCAAATGAATATTCTGTTTGTTCTCTTTACTTCACACATATCAGGGTGTGTGGAAAACTTAGAACTAGTATTTGGTAGTCTACTGGTTTTGTGAGAGAAGCTTGTTAAATTAGGACTTTGGCAAAGGTAAATGACCACACATTAATGCTAGATAGTCTATACTTCAAATCAGGAAACACTTTATGCTTTAATAAATTCTTTTTTTCCATAGAAGCTCAGTATTTTTACTACTAATATTGTACAGTTCTCCAAAAGCAATATTTCCTTGTTATTTGTCAGTGAGTGACCCATGAAACTATAAGTGAACCATGTTGAAAGATAAAGTGGGCTGTAAAGAAAATATTGGACTTCCAGGTCAGCAGGAATGAAACCTCATTGCTATTGCTATAAGTGAGTGTTTGTAATGAAGTTTATTGGCTACTTTAGATATTTAAGATTATTTCACCTCACTGTTCATTCTAATAACAATGCATAGGGAACCTCTAGATAAAATCTAGGACTATGATGATGCTAAAAAACTGAGGATAGTACCAGAGCCGTAGCTCAACCACAGTCTTGGGGTGTGCATGGCTAAGCATTTCAATGATTTGGGCAATAGCCTATTTTCCTGTGGTGTTTTTTTTTTTTTTCCTGAGCCCCTTTCAGAGAAGCATAGCTAGTGCCTTTTCTAATGGTATAATGTCTCTTCAGCTGTGATGACTTTTTTCCCCCGTCCCTCTATCCTTTGGTATTCCATTCAGTGCAGATGTGACACTGTCCAGGAGAAAAGCTCTTACCATGTGTGCATAAAAACCCTATAAGAAATAGCAATAAATTAGGGGGGTGCATTTCTTTCCTTTTTATTTTTCTCTAGAGTTTAACCATCCTAATTTTTGGCTGGTTTAGCTCTGCAAATAGTAGAGGCATCTTGTGTTTCTGTGGATTTATGTCTTTTATTCAGATTCTTGGATGTTTAGTAGCATGTTAGCTGTAATGGAATTTTTTCCTTAAATTTAGAGCATGGATAGCAACTCTTCCAGTGGGGATTCATTAAAGTCTGATGGGAACTGAGTGCATATCTTTCCCATCTTGGAGAGAATCCGCACAGTCTACCTCTTCTAGTTGCTTATTTTCCTGCATCTTGCAGAGACTTAGTAATTTTTAAGACAGTACTTCTGATATAATGAATCTTCTGTTCCAAATGTGGTGGCAATTTATCAAGAGACTCAAGGACAAACAGGGAGAGAGAGAGACAGACAAGACAGACACAATACAATTCCTTTCTTTTGGAAGGCAAATGAAAAAATACAAGTTGGAATTTTAGATGTTAATTTGTTTAGCTTCAGTGCCAAATTCTGTTTCTTGGTGTACTTTTTCTGCAGATTATAAAGGTGTTTGTACTTATTTTCTTCCTGTCAAAGCAGTTCCATGCTATAATCAAGTTCCAGCTCCCATTTCTTTTGACAGACTCAACAAATTGTATGGTCTAAATCTGTCAGTGCAAGGTATTTTTATTCCAGACCTGAGATTAACCCTGTAGTCCTAAGCATTTTTTCCTATATTTTTCCACATCTTTTAGTATCTTTCACTGAAAGCACTTACCAGACACATATACACTATTCTAATATCAGCCTTCCCTTGTTTTTTAAGTTTATATTCCGCTTTGATCATGAATAAAATATCTTCAGGGGAAAAAAAAAGAAAAAGGGATCTGAATATTTAATAGATTTTGCAAGATTTTTCAAGTTTCTAGCATAGCCATACCTCTGATCCATTTGTTACAATTGCAGGTTTTAGCAGACACTGGAGGTTTCAATTGTCTGATGCCTCATAGAGCACTGTTTGTTGTGAATTGTTTAAAATGAACAAAATGTAATAACTTAATGGACAGTAAAAAAAATTGTATTTAGAAGAATGTAATAAGTGCTCTGCTCCCTCCTTTACAAGACAACAACCCAGCCTTCCTATTATCTTAAATGAGATTACAAACCTGAGCTTTAGAGGTGCAACTACAAGTTGCAAGCTTATTATGTGACTGTGATGGGCCAGTGCCTGCCTACCAGGTGCTGAATGACCCTGTTGCATACTACTTTTTCCTGCACAAAGACCCTTCTAAATCTTAGAAATAATGCATCACATCTTTGGACATGTCTTTCATTATGCTTCAGAAGAATGCCTTCATTACAATATAGTTCACATCTTGTTTATATGGGTATTTTATAGCTGTTTATAATCTCTTTATTTACTTTTGGGGACTAACTCTGTCACTTTTCTCTTCACTTCTGCTTGTTGTAGGTTTTTTTTTTTAACTGTAACACATCATATTTCAAATATTTCAAATATTTCAAATATTTCATCATACTTTAAATACTTCATATTTACTTTGTCTTTTTTCCTCTTGTTGAGTGACTACTACAGGACATAAGCCTAATCAAAGCTGGCCCTTTGAGCAACTGTCAACACCAGTTGACCTCCCAATGTCCATTCAAATTTGTGATTATTTTTAGAAGAAAAAACCCCAATCTTGAGACACCCCGGAACACAGTTATATTTTAAATATATTTTAAATTTTTGTGTCAACTGTAAAATTTCTGACAGAAAAACAAGGGGTAGCAGAAGCTTTTTTCTCTTGTGATTTCAAACCTCCGTTGTCATTTAGGTATTTATGTGACCTTCTGTAGAAAGATCAGGTGTAGTTTCATGAAGTAAAAGAAGGAAGGAATCTCCCTGTTCTAAAAAATGCAGTGCACAAAGATAAATCAGTGTAAACTCATGGTCATCTCTGTTGAGGTTTTCAAGTACAACAGATCAGGGTGGAGGGACAGAATTATGAAGATCAGCATTCTCAGCCTTCTTGGAGACAAGCTCTGACCTTCTTTCAAAGTAGGGAGAAAAAAAAAACCTTTTAAAAAGAAATTGTTAATTTTTTGCATAAGAAGCTACTGCTTTAATTCAAAACATTGGAATCTCAGCATTTTATTACTCCAGTTTTTCTTCAGAAAACAAAATAAATATTTCATTATCAGTCAGATTTGTGTTACTCTTGTTGCTGCAGCAGCAGCTGTTCTTGTTGCTTTTGATTTACACCTGGGCAGCCTGACAAACTGAGACCACTCTTCCTTTCCTCTGAAAAGCATGCTTATGTAGCTGTGAATCATGACTTTTTACTTAGGGAAATGATGCACTCTAATAACTGTAAAAACTCTGATACCAGAGCTGGACTTTTGTGTAGTGTTGTGTGTCTCCTCAGTTATTTCTACTGACATTGACTTTCATGGTTCAGATTTAAGGCAGCACTTTCATTAACAAGTCTTAAATTTGATTCTTGGCTAGAACTTATGTAATTAAAAAAAAAAGTAACTACATTACTTAAAGAGAAGATTTACTTTCAAACATCTAATTTATTTGTTCACACATCATTATTATGCATTTATTTTATTTATAGTTTCCTTACTTTGAATAGCTCACATATGGAACTTGGAAAGATACTTTCTCCCACTTTATAGTACAAAACATTACAGTTGTCTTCTAAATTCCATTCACAGTTACTTTTTCTGAGTTTTTTTTTCCTTTTATTTCCACCTGCTTTCTTACTGAAAGACTCCAAAGGCCATATCATGTGCAAAGGCCAGCAATGCAATAGCAGGTACAGGCAGTAACTTTAACAAAAATGATGCATTTCTTTTTGATTGTTCACTATTTTTTGCCTGTTCTTGACTTTATATGTTAGGCTTTTTTGGTAACCATTACTGCTTTTTCTTTCAACATATTTTGCCTATTGTGATGGTGCCATATATTACTTTATACCTACTAAATTGCAATTAAGTTAGGAATGTATTTGAGGTTGAGGACATGAAGGCCATCTTTGCACCAGAAATGGCCTTCAGAGTGATTATGTCTGTCTCAGGCATTTGATATATTACAACAGGTTTGTTGATATAGCTAAGCTGATGCAGTTCTAGTAGCAAATGCTTTTTCTGTGTAGACAGCCTGTGCCAGAAAAGGGAGGTGTTGTGCTGTAATTTATATATTTTTTCCCGATAAAATAAACTATACTGGCAATAACATTTTTTTTCCCTTTCAAACACAACTGTATAAAGCACTGGCTCAGTGCCTTAATAATCCTCTGCAAGTTATTGTACCAGCACAGAATGATTATAGGTGTACTAGAGCTGACTGAGGATCAAATACAGTGCCCACAGAAACCTAAGCTCCCAGCAGCATGGACTGACACTTTAGTTAAAAAAACCCCTTCTTTTCTGTGGCTGAGACTTTCATGCTAAACAATCCCCCCCCTTTTTTTTTTTTCACATGGGCTAATGGCAACATCTTCAGCTCTGATGCATGAAAGCAGGGTTTATATTTCTATTCTGGACAGTATAACTCAGTGTCTCAGCTTAAACATTTTCCCACCCTAAATGAATGTGCTGTTTTAGATGTTCTGAGGTTCATAAATCTCGTTGTTTTGTGGCAATGGACATGTAAATTGTGATGAAACGCCAAAAACTACTGAAATAAAAAATCTCTGCTCTGCAAAAGTATGCTTTCCAATCAACTCTACTGATTGCTAAGGGTTCTTCTGTATTACTTCTCTCCATATAAATGGTGTGAAAAGGAACAGAGAAGCATTTCACTATCTCCAATAGCCTGTCTCTTAAAGCTGTGAGGTAGAGACCTCTGTTTTATTTCTCATGGTCATGCAACTCCTACAGAGGTGAATTTGGGAATGCTTATGTCCCATGGTGCAACAGAAGATGAAGAAAGGCTCTTGAAATCTTTTCTCTTTGGACTAAAGGAATTGATTGTGTGCAGTTCTGATCACTGCAATATAAGAAAGACAAGCTATTAGAGAGCATCCAAAGGAGGGCAACAAAGATGGTGAAGGGTCTTCAGGGGCAGCCATAGAGGAGCGGCTGAGAGCACTGGGTCTGTTCAGCCTAGACAAGTCTGAGGGGAGAGCTCATTGCCGCAACAACTTCCTTGTGAGGGGAAGAAGAGGGGCAGATCCTGATCTCTTCTCTGTGGTGACCAGTGACAGGACCCAAGAAAATGGTCTGAAGTTGTTTTGGAAGTGGTTTAGGTTGGGTATTAGAAAAAGGTTCTTCACCCAGAAGGTGCCTGGGCACTGGGAAGTGGTCACAGCACCAGGCCTGTCTCAGTTGAAGAAGTGTTTGGACAGTGATCTTGGGCACATGGCATCACTCTTGGGGATGGTCCTGTGCAGAGCCAGGAGTTGGACTTGATGGTCCTTGTGGGTCCCTCCCAGCTCAGCTTATTCTGTGATTCTGTGATTCTGTGAAATACTGTCATGCAATGAAATCTAGTAAAGAAAAAGGGAGGAATGATTCTGTGTAAAAGAAAGGTTATTGCTATTGTGTAAGATGTTGCAACAACCATTGCAACAATATTAAAGCTCATACATTTCCCTGAAGAAATTTTTGTAAGTGCAACATAAAGAAAATATAGTTTTATTCACTGGTATGAGCAGCCTACATCACCTTTGGAGAAAAAAAAGGGTATTCTTTACCTGACTGATTCACTGTGTTGCATATTCAGGACACATATTCAGCCCATCAGTTCTTCCTGGGTAATTTTTGGTTTCCAGATGTCTATGTTACAGTGGTCATAGGAGTGAAAATGGGTTTCCCCCTTACACCATTTCCCTTCATTATGTGACTTTCATACCACTCTGATATTTTGTTCTTTTTATGATCTTTCTGACAGAAGAGAATTTGTGTCCTGCAAAATGTTTAGTGTGAGCTAGCTTGAACCAAGATGAAAATACCTGTTTTATTTTTTACACTGTTTGCTCAACTCTAGTTTCTGCTCCTTGCTACAATTCTAGTCAGAGCGCAGAAAATCCCACTATTTTAACCTTTACTTTGAATGCTGTTAACCTGCAACTCTTCTTTTTACTTCGTCAGCCACCTTTGAGCAACAGATCAGATTCTATGTGAAGACACAGATTTACAGCTCCATATTGCATAGAACCCTGTTAAGCACATCTGTACTCCAATTAATCAAACAGAAGTTGCCTGTACTTGTTTTGTTTTACTTTGTACTAGTGATGCTCTTTATAGGTCTAACACATTAAGAGAATGAGTGCAATCGTTTCTTCAGACATGGTGAAGACCAGGATCATGTCAAGTTATCACAGGCACCTAGAGTGGTGTTTTGGGGAATTCGGTAATGGCAACAAGGTCAGAGTACAACATTCTTACATTAATATATTCAGGAGGGGAAGTTACCACAGCGGCATATTAAAGTATCAATTCAGATATTTATGCAATGCACTATTTATATATAATATGCCATATAATAATCACAAGTAATAATGTCCCTTTCATAATCTAATTATAATTAATCTCTTCTATTATTCATCCTGTTCCCTTTTTCCTCTACTTTACCTTTTTCTCTTGTTTTCATTTTGTCCATTTGTACTGTAGGAATAATTTAAATGTCTCATAAGTACTTCCCTCGTGAAGTAGTTTCTGCAGATACAGAAGCTTTGAAGTTCTGACTTAAATTATTCATATACCCAACTAATATTTCTTGAGACATATCACTCTGAAAACTTTCAAGTTGCAATTACCAAAGTTTTCATACCTGCTCAAACCTTGCCAGATCAATGAACAGTTGTTGGAACTTACTGGTGTGGACACTTTCTATTTTTGTATGATAATTGCTGATGAACTTCAGAAGAGTTTCCTATTTTGTTTCTCGAGTTATGGTCTTTTGAGAATTGGCAAGTGAGCAAGAATGGTGGGTTTTGTTCCTGAGGAAGCTCTACAGCAAACTTGAAGGTGACTTCAGACAGAGAAATTCTTCCTTGAGGTTTGAAAATTGTCAGAATTGGTCAGAAGTTTTTACTTGATCCTTCAGAAGTCCAGATGGGTCAGAAGTGAGCTTAAGAAACCACGGAAAAGCTGTCTCAAGCTTAATGGACAGTCTGTCAGATGTCAGGAAACTTAGCAATGATGGGATTTTTCTGGTGTTTGAGACTATGGGAGATACAAGAGGCTGCAGTGGCCTTTGTCTCCAAGATAGTTTTGAAGGTTTCCTCTCATACAAAAGTAGAATTCCTAGATGTATAAGCTTTATAGAGAGAAATGTCCCAGGTTTTGCCTCTTCTTCCCGTGGCCTAGTTTAAATCAATGATTTTGGCAAATATAAAGGGAAGTGTGCATAGTGCTGTCCTTGGGGGAAAGAAACTGAAATATGACCATAGGAGAGATGCAATTCAACTTCACACATAGACTTATGCTCAGACCTATGCTCAGACCATTATTTAAAGGTCTTCTACCCTAGAGACACTTTCGTTAGATTAAACAGACCAATACTTGTCCTGTCTATCCCCGGCAGCATGGAGATCACCATGGATCACCATGGAACGCCATGGCAATGAAACCATTGCCTCTGTACTTTCAGCGTGTGTTCCACAGGTTTTAGATTCTATTCATCTACCAAACCATTGCCTCTAGATTTCTACTAGAATTTGATCCTAGTCCAAGTCTTGCTTAAATGGACCTTCACTGCTGCCCAGAGAGTGCAGCGTAGCAGTTAGTGATCTTTAATTTGCAAAACTGTTTTGTATCAATCTTTTGCCCTGCAGCTGGAGATGGAGATAACACCATCTTTCAGATGCTTATTTTGAACTGCATTGCTAAATTGCAGTGCTTCACAAACAGATACTTTGTCCAAACCAAACAGTTCATTTTGGTACACCTACTGAAATGCATTCTGGTTACTGGTGGCATTTGTGACGGGATGAGATGAAAACTATAACCTCAATCTGAATTTCTTATACAGTATTCTTTTTCTACCATTTTAACTAGATTTTTATAGAATTCCACTATTTTGCTATGATAATATGTGTATCTGAAATGATTCAAAGATACTAAGTATAAATATGTATAAATATTATTTCTGTCATTTTGTTGGAGGTATTAATTATTAATAAGATTTTTTTGAAGATCATAGCTGAAAATACAAGACAAATTGATAGAGGTAATTGTTAGTTTCAGTAATATTTCTGGTGATGTGTTCGATTTAAAATATCAAGTGACAAAGAAGTCCTGAGCTATGGCCCAGAATGAGTGGGCCATTTCCAGACAGAGCTTGTTCCAGGGTAGGGCAGTTCCACCCAGAACAGATTTTGGGCAGTTTAGTCCAAGGGGTGAGAGAGATGTACCTGTGAAAAGATGCAAGGACAAGGTCCATGAGACATCCTTTCCCCAGACAGGGAGAGTGAGAGCAGGGGAGAGCAGCAGGTGCTGCTGAGTCTTTCAAAACAAAGTTTTCTAAGCTGTTTCTAGGCCAATGCCTAGAAAAGGGTAGGGAAAGAGGTGTAAAAACAACCCACAGGAATCACAGAACTGGTGAATGGATGAGGTTCAAAGGGTCCACAGTAGGACAGTGGGACATCTGGTGGTCCAACCTCCCTACTTAAGCAGGGTCAACCTGGATCACATCAGACAAGAATGAGTCCAGACCATTCTTGAATATCTCCAGTGAGGGAGTTCCCACAAACTTTCTGGGCAATCTGTTCCAATGCTCAATCACCTGCATTAAAGAACTTCCTCATATTCAGGTGGAACTTCCTGTGCATCAGTTTCTGCCTCTTGCCTCTTGTCCTGTTGCTGGCACCACTGAGAAGAGCCTGGCTCCATCCTCTTGACATCCTCCCTTCACGTACTGGTAGACATTGATGAGGTTCCCTCTCTGTCATCTCTTCTTGGGGCTGATCCGGCCCAGTGCTGTAAAATGGATGAAGTTTTGGGACATCTCTAAAATTCTCTTCCTGTGTGCCTCTGACTGAATAAATCTTTTTGTTCACCATATCAAAAGGATAGCTCTGGTGGTACCTGACCCAGAATAACTGATATTCCATCAACTACGAAATCTTTTGAAGGTATAGATTTATCTCCCATCAGGCTATGAAGGGACCTTAGCCCAGATTCCCCTATGTTGCAGTAGATGATCTAAATACTGTTTTTTGGTGCCAGTGTACATAAACACACCATCTGTTAATTGCTGTTTTCTTTCTAAAAATTATTTTGATTATTAGTAGCTTGAAAGATGCCTTTTAAGAAATATTGGTAAAGATGAATACTTAGTGCTAGAATCATGAGGTGAATAGAATGCAGTTTCTAAGAAGATGAAAAACCCTTTGGTGTAGCACACAACTATTTTTTGAGTTGTGTTCTTCCCTGTGTTACAAAATGTGGTCTTGAAGTTCTCTCTTAGGCACAGAAATCAGAAATTTTTACTGTGCCAAATGTTGCAGTTATGTGGGCAAAGGTAAGTGGGCAGCAGCACTCCGACAGAAGGATCCAAAGATTCCACTGACTTTTTTTTTCAGAAGTGATGTTCTTCCCAGACAGAGGAAGGCTGTGTAGTTACAGCCTCTCAGGCCTGAGATTCTAGGAACCATTTCTTAATTTCACAGTCTTAAACATTTTTAGGTACCTGCAATATAGAAATATGTGGATATAAAATCAATGGTTATTTAAAAATCAGAGTAATGTACTTTATGCAAACAGAGAATAATTAATTTTCAGTCACAAATACACGATTATTTCTGTACCACTCAAAGAAACTTTAGCATTCATTAGGATTTCACTATTTTCTCAAAGAGATGAAGCTAATAGTGGCACCTCTTTACATCTAAAGATAATGTTACCAAATTTTGCTGTTGGCTATAAGATGCTGTATGTAAAGAGGAAAGAAAGAAAGTGTGATCTTTGAATGACAGCTAAACTGTCTTTTTGACATCCTTCTGGTTTAATAACATTTATTAGCTATTCATTATTCACTGTCGAAACACATTACTCTGTATTTGTAATATTCATTTCCAGGAGACACACATTTTAATCATCAAAGTGCTTTGAAATCAAGCACAGTAGCAAAAGCTTGGTGAAATTTAGGTACAAGCTGACAAGTTAATATTTGCTTAAGCATGGGAAAAGAACGTTTAAAAAGTTGTTTGAGACTTAAGAATAAAAGGCCATGAAAAAAATATAAGGCAAAACAATTTGAGGCATCTACTACCCTACTCAGGCTGCTAAATATACAGTGGTAAAGAGAGGTGCATAGAAATTGTGACACATCTAATGTTTGGCATAATATTAATTTTTGTCTGTAAGAGAATGATCACTAGCTTGTAAATACCAATTACAAGGCAGAATGAATACATTCACAAGGCATTGATATTTTATTTTCCATTAAGTTCATGACCAATAGACTATTTCATATGGAAAATCTATCACAAAAAGCCATACAGCAGAAATATACAATCTATGTGACTAAAGGTGTGTAAAGGTATAATTGAAATTCCTAATAAATAAGTCCTGTCTGATTTATAACAGTAAGAAAATAGCAACTTTGTAATTTAATGTATATGGGCATAGGTAATCGCTTGTAATAGCAAAATCATACTTTCTTTCAACCCTTTTGCTACAGTATCTGTATTTTCATCAAACTTCACTCTTTATCTTTTCTCATTTCCTTTTCATTTGATTTTTGTATAATAGTTTCTTTCATATTTGAAACAGTCTATTGGCCATCAACAGCAACAGAAGAAATCATTGCTTTATCTAGTCCTTTCTATATGTGATTTTTGGAACCATTGCCTGCATTTCTGCTGCCAAAAAACCCCCAAACAAACTGCAGAATAGTTTTTCGAAGTCATGTGACCCAATAAGATACTTCTATCTGGCCATAATAAACAGGCAAAAAACCAAAATGTATCTAAGTCAGAACCTCATTTCATGCATCTCAGTTCTATATGGAGAAGGAAGGAGATGGTGTATTTGAGAAGCTGATGCTCAGATGACATGAGAGTCTTACCCAAATATATAGATGTCATATGAGTTACAACATAGTTTTTTCACCTGAATATTGTTTTTAATATTTTATCAAGAAGTAAAATACATCCATGCACAATCTCAATATGTACACAAAAATTATTTCCTGTGTTACCAGGTTTTTCTGCAGTGAATAGCATGACTCTTAGTTATATTTATCCACAGTCATTTTGCTTTTGAAAAGGCCAGTAGAGAACCTTTAAATCTGATTCAGGGAATGCAAGTTCCAGTCACAGGATTAGCACCATAATTCGTGTGAGTTTCCAAAAATAAGTAAAAGGCTTCTGGTGGGAACGCCATGATTAGCTCTCTCCACTCAGTGCCATAGTTGCCACTGCCAAGACTCTAAGAGGGACAATTTTATGAAGTATTTCTATCCTGGTTTGAAGAATAAGTCTGATTTACTTCCTAGTGGAAGGTGAGAACAACTTCCAGTTTTTAGAGGGAAGTTAACTACTTCCAAATCTTGATGAAGATGGAAATGTTGTCAAAATATGCAGGTATCGCTGCTTTGTAAACAAGATTTGTGTAGACCACATTTTTGGGTTTGGTAATATTAATTTGTATATTAATTTGTAACATAGTTCCTATTGTGCTTTTACACATGAGTGCTGCACTCTTGTGATGTACATGCTGTGAACTAGCAAATGCTGGCAAGTGACACACTGCTTGTCATTTCATGAGCTTATTCTTCTCTTTATTCTCTCTGAGTACTGCTGTTTTATACAGCTTTTGGAATGGCTGGCTATTTCCCTGGGAGATGCTCTGTCAGAATTTGTGATAAGTGAATTTATAAAATCAGACACTATTTTTGGTGCTCAGTGTTTTGGATATGCTCAATTCTGTTTAATGGGCTCTCTTGATTAGAATCTCTATTGTAAGTATATCTCCCTATTGAGATATTCTTCTGTAAAATACTATAACAAATCTGCAGCTTGTGGAAAGTTGATAATTTCTGCCATGGTGACACACTTATTTCCTGTTGGCAAGTGCATTATTTCTATCATTGTTTAAGATTTGTTGCAAAATCTTCTGATAGTTGTTTTAAATTCTGTAACATGTTAAGATGTGGCAAAATTTGAAGAGAATTAATAGAAATTTGTGAGGAATATAATGTGAAAATCCTGAAATCAGTGTCATCACTGGCTTATTGGACTGTATGTGTACATACATAAAACTTGCCATTTCCATTTGGTTTATATACCTTAGCAATTTTTCTGTAACACTGAAAGTACTACATCCTTGACCCTAGCCTGTTTTGTGATAATCTCAGTATTTAAATCTGGACATTCTCATGATCACAGTGTTTTTGACTTGAGAAGTACTAAATGACCAAGGACTTGACCTCTCACTTGACAGCTTGAGCCTTAAAACATTCAGACTAACAGGTTATGGTCTCATAAAGGATGGAAGCTCAGGTACCCAAAGTGTATTCCTATACTTCATTCTGGCACAGCTAAAAGTCTTTGCAACATTCATTGTGATTCTTCTGTCTTTCTGCCAGGGAGGGTGGTGGACTCTTTGATTTTTAGTTGGTGTGACATATTTTTAGGTTTTTGGTTTTTTGTTTTTTGTTTTTTTTTTTTTTTAAATTTGGCTCAAGAAGAAGTACTCTGTGAAGTGCATCTGAAGCATTTTTCCTTAAATGTTTATCTGCCCTTTTCAAGTGTGACCAAAGCGGAGCTATCACAAATCAATGGGACCTCAAGATTTTTGAAATAATACTGGCCTATTTTTTTTGAGAAAGTTTCAAAAGAAGCTTCCTTCCACCTGTATAAAAATTTTTGTGACTAGCTATAGACTCACTTAACTTTTAAAAATGCAAAATATTTTGCCCCAAACCCACAAAAAACTACCAGCCTAAGATATTTCATATCCCCAATGACCTCCTGCAGTACTAATGTTGAGTACTACAACCATTTTTTGACAGAGGAAACATTTCTGCAAAGAGGAATAAAGTATTGCTAAATCTTCTGATTTGTATACATATAATTTCTTGGTTTTGGTGATGGGACACTGTAGGAATTCCTGATTAATGCATTTCTCTGCAACTACCTTCAGTGAAATGAATGCCTCTCTGCTATGAGTATGGACATCACATTTCTAGTGGGTTGGAAATGGATCATTTTTCTCTGAGTGTGGGGCAGCTGATGCAGAGATAAAAAAGGATTTGGTCTGGCTCGCATATGCTGAGTGCATGACCCTTGAAAAATATTGCCTGTTACTAGGACTATCCATTTTTTTTAGATCTCATCTTTAAATATATTTCATGGCAAAACCAGCAACACCTTAGATCTGGAAAATTGTCTGTGAAGCTAACCACACTGTCTCCTGGGAATTACTGGTGCAGTGGCTCAGCCCAAGACCCCCTCAGGCTGGGCTCTGGGCTCTGTTCCCCATGAGCATCACGGAACGGTGTGGCTTGTGGAAAAATGGGACACACAAGGATGTCTGAGAGAGCTTTTCTGCTTTTAGGACTTTTTATTTTGTTAAAAGTAATTCATTTACATGGAAACAAAGCCAAAATTAGTCAAAGCCAAATTCAATTAGTCAAAAATATGGTTTATAATAAATTTAGTTTTGATAGAAATGTTTTTTACATAGTTGTAACTAACAATGCAGTAATGCTGATAGTACCTACATGTTCAGGTTAGACATGAACACAGGCTTTGGAGAAGATTAAAATTTCCAATGACTTTCATAATTTGCTTTCTTAGAACTGAGCAAATGTATCAGGATACTGATATCAGGAAAATCATTACAGCTTGATCTTGCTGTCACTTCAGTGGGAGCAAGACTGGACCCCAGGTAAACTTCTAAGATTACTGTTACTTAGCTTAAATTAATTAACTATCTTCTACTTCCAGCAGCAGCTGCTGTTAGCAATTTCATTTCATTTTCTGAATTGAAATGACGGTAATAGTAAAGCATTTAACTTTGTCTCTTTTATGTGACACTATTTTTGCATCTAATAGGAATATGCTTCTGGCATTTACTATCCATCCTTTATTACAAGTCTTCTGCCTTTCATTACATTTTCATTTTTCTTATGGTGACTATTTTTCATATTTATCACAGTGGTTAAGATTGTATCTGTCACAATCAGCAATCATATAAATTCCTGAAATGTTTATTGATCTGTAAGCAACAGGTACAATAAATTTAAAAAATGTTGTTTGTCAAAGGACAGGAATTAATTCAGGTATCTTGGACATAGGCAAAATACTCTTACTCTGGTAAGAATGTTAATTTATCATGCAGTAAATCTTTTGCTTAACTGGTCAATATTAATTATGTGCAATGACTATAACTGCAGTTGTAGGCAGTGTACAACAGAAAAAAAAAGGGTTTTTTTAAAGAACAGTTTTTAGTGTTATTAAAACAACAACATTAAATTACAATATTCTCACTACTAATGGGTTACAATTATAAAAAGAGTATGAATCCATAAACTATCTTATTTACTAAAAATGAAACCTATTTCTTTGTTCAGTTTGTCTCTTGTTTCAGATTTTAACTTTTCATCTTCTGCGTTTGAGAATTGCAGGGAAGAAATACAGCTTTTTACTCATTCTAAAATCAGTGTTGACTAATGTTCATAGTCAACACAAACAGACTTGGTTTCACTTTAAATTGTACTGAAAATTCATTTCCAGAAAATAGTCAAGGTCAATTCTTTTTGGCAAATGTTCCTTTCAGAGTCATGCAATTATCTTGCTGCCTCGCTTTCTTAGGAAATCCTAATTATCCAAGGTCCGTAGAGCACACATAACCAGCCTATTAAGGCATATTTCAGTTTCCTGTAAACTCTATCCCAATAAACCACTTTTATTTTAACTAGAGAGCTATATAGATGTCCAAACCTTGTGTGTTTGTGACGAAGGAGGGAGCTGAAGCTGTGACTGACCTAGTGTGACTTTGTTCCTCTTCATTGTTTCTGTGTGTCTCATTTCACCGCAAAGTCTTCCTTGTCTCAAGAGCTGGGATTCCTGACAAATCTGAGACCTGCGTTTCCTTGCCACTGGCTGCTTGGGAAGGAATGCTTACTGCTCCAGATCGTCACTCCCATATCCCTAAATGGCTGGGAAGTTCCTTGCTCTATAGTTGTGTAGAATCAGAGGTAAAGTTGAGGAGAAGGTACGCACCTCAGTGCTTAGAGTGCTATTTCAGGACTTCAGAGACCTAGAGTAAGTCTCTCAGTACCAGCGCATACTGTTGGGTGACAGTTGTGGAGATATCTTTTACATCTCTCTGTTTCCCTGGCTGATGACAAAATTGCTTCTGACAATTCACCACTGCCACAAAACAGAGAAACAAGTTTCCATCCTGACGTGTTCAAGGAGAGGAGCAAACAACTCACTTCACCTGTGGAGAAACACTGGGAGAAGGCAGGGCAGTGACAAAATGAACTATTCCAAAGGAACCCATAGAGAAGAGAGACAATTTCTGCTTATACTGCATATAGCCAAAGTGGCTGCAGCAGTAGCATACAAGTGAGATGTCACCCACTGCTCTTGGCCACTTGATGAGGACATGGTCTCTCAGTTCTTCACATGCTGCTTGATATTTTCATTCAAAGGGATAACATGAGGCAATTCTTGGATATAGGGTCACCTATGGTACAGGGCTGCACCATTGCTCTCTACATTCTGATTTTTGTTAAGTAGAGATGTGCATTGCTGTGCTGTGTTAAAAAAAGGTATATTCACCATTTAAATAGACATTGTACAGAGTACAAAACATTGATTATTTTAACACATGAAATGAAGTTTCCATGTTGTCGCCATTCCTTATCTTTGCAAAAATGTCATCAGAGAGAAGTGTCTTGGGGGGAGGAGTAGAGCCTGTGAAAGCGGTTTGTGACTCCCTTATCTCATTGTTCGATGTCAACAACTTCTATTTTTTCTCAGCCTGTTCAGACAGTGACTGAGAAGATTGGTCCAGGACATTCTCCTGGGCCCTGAGTGCAAGTGGCATAACAGGTACCATGCTGATAACTCATTTTTCCTAAAGCAAGAGGATCTTATCCAAACTGCTTACTGGGAACAGTTTGGGGCTACTAATGTCTCTTATCTGGGCAAGCACTGGTGTCAGGAAAGACTTGTGAAATCTGTATCAAGAAGGGTCTTCAACAGCAAAATGATATTGGCATTTGCAAGGCAATAACTGGGGCTCTGTCCTGGCCAGTTGGCTCACTAGAAGCACAGAAACATCACAGAATATTCTGAGCTGGAAGGGACCCACATGAAGCATCAAGTCCAACTCTTAAACAAATGGCCCATGTGGGAACCAAACCCACAAGCTTGGCATTATTAGCACCATGCTCTGACCAACTGAGCAGGAACACATCTTGATGTGGCCAAAATGGGTGAAGAGGAATTAGGAGGATGAAGGAGCAGTGCAATAAACCTGTGAGACACAAATTACTCTTTGGAGGTAGAGAATAGCTAGAGTTGATGGTTTCTGCCTTGGAGGTAAACTACTCAAGACCTTTAGCTTAGACCACCAACCCTCTTGGAGTCTTACAAACCTAAAAATAATCTAAACTATAGTATAAATTTTCAAGTACTTAGGAAACTAGTTGTCAATCAGGTAGTATCAACTGCACTACTGCACTCCTGAAATCTGTCTTTGTAACATAAAAAGCCCCCGTCATTTGTTCCTAGGACCTTTTCTCCACACATCAGTGGGTTTCTACCGTATTTTTTACTTTTGCTCCTGAATGGGGTGTGACTCCCACAAAAACTCATGGTCTTGTTACATATTTGAAATGTCTTGGTTATTAGACATTTATTCAAATCATAACCATTGTCCTTTTGTTTCCTCTTTTTCTACAAACTCTACTGAACCATGCCTTGGTTTGGCTGGATAGCTGACAAGATTTCTTCATACACCCATGAATAGAAAATATCACGGGCAAGACATACCAAGAGGGAGTGTAGGTGGCTGAAGGAAGGAAAAAACCTGACAAAAATAATTCAGAAAAGTAAAATTATCCATCTGTCATTATTGCGATATTATTGCCCTGTAAACATACCTAAAATTTCAATCTTTGATCTTATCATATAAATACAATTATTTTAGGTACTGACCCCTACGTAAGATTTTTTTCTTGGAGAAAACTATTTAATCTAAGAGATTAATCATTCTGATGTGTCATTTTTTATTTGAATCTAGGTGGCCAAATATTAGAGTTTTACAATGCCAGTACAAGAACTGGACATGAACTATTTCTTTGCAGAAGTGAGGCAATAGGATCTGAAATATTTCTGTTACATTATTTAATGAAAAATTGCTACTTTTTTTTTCCCCAAAAGCTTAAATCAGATATGGATGCTTATAGCAGCCAGAAAAAAAAAGCAATTTAATGAAAAGATACACCATCAGAGTAACTAAGTAGAGATGCCCAGATCCATAGTGGAAGTTTGTGAAAAACCTCCATATTTGACATTTGCATCTCAAGTCAAGTTTTTATTTCAAAGCCCGTAACCATATGAGACTTAAAGTAATCAGAGCTCAGTAAGACTGAGATTTTCACTTTAGTGTGCTCATATTAATGATTCAGGAGCAGCTCCTGGTGTTGTTTTGTTTTCAGCAGATGATCTTCATTTATCTGGGGCTGTGGAGATACTTCATTTACTTTCATTTTTCTTTTACGCTCAGAGGCTCTTCAAAGTAGAGCAATGAATTGTGTGTCTTAGAAACATGCCACAGAATCTTAGAATGGTTTGGGTTGGAAGAGACCATAAAGATCATCTAGTTTTAATCCTCCTGTCATGAGCAGTGACACCTTCCACTAGACCAGGTTGCTCAGTGTCTCATCCAACCTGTCCTTGAACACTTCCAGGGGTGAGGCACCCACAACTTCTCTGAGCAACCTGTTCCAGTGTCTCACTTCCTTCACAAGAAATAATTTTTTCCTATAGCCAACCTAAATCTTTCAGTTTAAAGCCATTCCCCCTTGTCCTGTCACTACACATCCTTGTAAAAAATCCCTCGCCAGCTCTCTTGTAGGTCCCCTGTAGGTACTGAAAGGCTGCTCTGAGGTCTCCCTACAAAGCTCTTGTCTGAAGGTCTCATAAATCATCTCTTACTCTAGAGGAGCAAAATAGGTGTTAGTGAGGTTTTCTTTATTTTGGAAAGTGATGTGAAAGGTTCATTTTTTCACCATTTTGTGAATGACAGCACATTTCATTCTGAGATGCAAAAAACAACTTTACAAAAATATATCCTTTTAGGGTTTTTTTGAGCACTTTAAGTGCTATTTATATCAAAGCAAGATACTTTCCACTGGGTTTTAAAATAAGACATCTAAACCAAACTGTCAAGTACACATATATATAATTTAATGAATTTTCTTTGATTCTTTGAACAGAGCAGAAGCGAGCTAACTGTCCCTTTGATGCTGCAAATGATGACAGTGAAGAAAATAGAGGTTGGGTATAGCTGTGAACATGGGCCATAAAAGACTGCAGCCACTGCCAGGAGCTTATTTCAGGTACTAATTATTTTTCCTTTGCAAATTACAGAATCAAAAGAAATTAAAAATGAGATGACAAGATAATATCTCATTTTACACAGCTAATTGAGAGCTCAAACACTCATAGCAAATACTTCGGCAGAATACAATAAAGATGAAAGGTAAATTACGAAAATATTTAAAACATATAAAAGAAATTCTATTGTTTCCTTAAGTGTGTAAATACCCCATATAAATCAGTAGCCTCCAATGGGTTTCACAGAACCTGTATTTCTTTACTACCAACTTTCCTCTCCTGTCACCTTTCCAGTTTTCTCTGAAATAACCTTGTCATAAGACACTGTCAAAAAATGTCAAACATTAACCAGTGTGTCCATGGAAACAGTAGGAGCTGATGAAGCCATGTGTTCAGTGAGCCTGTTGCCTTTAACCCTCCTACAGGCAAGGCTTTTTCTTTAAACCTTGAACAAACCTAGAACATTATAAATAGCATTTGAAGAATTTCAAAAAAGTGCAGAATCAACAGCTGGGATGGAGAGTCTCTTGGTTCTGCCACAGACTTCCTAACTTCTGTGGGCATGCATAAGCCTCTTCAACATCTGCTTTCCCCTTATGCTTTTGGATTTTGTTTTAGTTTTGGTTATTTTGGGCTTTTTTTTTTTTTTTTTTTTTTTTTTTTTTTTGGTTTTTTTTTTTTTTTTTTTTTTTTTTTTTTTTTTTTTGTGAGACTGCCTAGGCTGCCATTCAAGAAAAGGACTATCTCCTATTTATTACAATACAGAGAACTTTGGGATTCTGACATTTTTAAAATCTTTAGATGCTACTGTAGTGATAAATCTAAATAATAAATATTATAGAAATACCAATATGTACTTTAAATAGCTTTGAAAAAATTGAAAGTTGTTTTTGCTCTTGCTTTAGTGAAGCACAGCTGATGATACTTGCTTTTTCTAAGGCCCAACCCATCTGAGCAAGGGTAATGATTCACTGCTTCTCTAATCTTTTCCCTCATTAGACATTTTAAAAACTAAAATACCAAACTGATGAAGGGCCGAGGGTTGAATAACAATGTGAACTATTCCTATATCATTTTTCTAACAGATTACTGAATTTCAAGAATATTATTCATCTACCACAAGAAGCCCACAGACCACGCTGCCATTTTCACCTGAGGCATTAAACCCAGGACAGAGCACATTAGTTTGAGAACTCTGCTAAAGTGGGCGTTCAGCATTTGGGATGGACCTGACTTAAACTTGCCCTGGTTAGTGTGAGTTTAGAACAAGTTTAGCTGCAGGTGAGCAAATTAAGCAGGCAATCAGGCTAAGAATGTGCTTTCTCTCAGGAATCCCTCCCTTTTTGTATCGTCGCTGTTGCTCTCTGGCTTAAGGTGCAGTACCTTGGAGTAGACTTCTCAAATAAAGTTTTTCAAAATATAAGGCATAAAATACTTTTCAGAAGACAATGCAGTTTGCGCTGAAATGCTTGGTAGTTTGAAGTTGTTTCCATTTGAATGCAAAATCAGCCTTTCTGAAAAGAAAAAATCAAAACGCTCCACCTGTTCTAAAACCCAAACCAACAACAATGCCTCCCTTAGTCTATACAAAGCAAATTTTGGAAGTCGTGATATGATGCAGACTACAAGTTCTCATTTATTTCCTTGATGAAATTGAGTTACATTTTATTATTGTTCCATGAGCTACTAGTATAAATTCAATATACGATACAATTTTTAATTAGCAGGAAATGAAATACAATGGCATTAGCAAACAAAACTCTAAAACCAGCTCTAAAAATCAGTAGCATATTTTTGTCCTCAGAAGAAAGTTGGATCAAG
Organism: Illadopsis cleaveri; assembly: GCA_013399915.1. Classification (NCBI taxonomy): domain Eukaryota; kingdom Metazoa; phylum Chordata; class Aves; order Passeriformes; family Timaliidae; genus Illadopsis; species Illadopsis cleaveri. Next base: position 658,358 of record VXBB01005108.1, on the reverse strand, counting down.
CATGTTTTCTGCAAGCCTACTGCTTTATTTGGTGACTCTTTCTAAGAAAAAAGCCTTCTCCTGCACTTATTTCTCATATACACTTATTTCTTATACACTTATTTCTCATATAATTTACCCTGTTTTAAAACTAATGTACTTTAATCACTGATTTATACCTCTGAGCTGCAGAATTACATCTCTCAATCTCCTTACCTTTTATTTCAATGCAGGAAAGCAAACATGATCTATTAGAAATAGCTTAAAAACCCCAAACAAACAAACCACCCAACCTACCCCTCAGGTTTTAAAACCACTATTATTCTTGAGAATAGTGGTTGTGAAAAGAAAGCAGAAGGAAAGGGGATATTTAATAAAAGAGACACAGTTTAGACTGAAAGAATGGACACAAAAAGCCTTCCACATTGCATTTGTACAGTGTCTGTTTCAAGGCAAGAAGGAAGGTTATCAGGACTGTTCTTGCAGCCTGTAGTGTAATAGTTACTGTCTTGAGAAACCCAGCCTGAGACCATCAGCTATGTTAAATTGTAGTAAGTAATCAGAGTGCTAACAAAACCCACAAACAGCATGTGTCTCTCTTTTAGCTGTATTCATGGCTCATATTTCATTTATTTCACAGATTCAAGAGTGCTAGGAAAAATAAAAAGATACTGAGTATTAATTGTTAGCATTCCAGAGGAAATATCACAAAACATTAGGCAGAGAGATTGCCACAGGCCAAGAAAATGCCATTCACTGTTCTCTGCCAGATCCAAGACTCCTGTGGATGTTACCCAGCCAAATGCAAATGTGTGATTTGTGCATAGCCTATTAAGATCCTCTCTACTTTTGTTTCAAGATCATGCAATTGAATATGAGGTCAATTTTAGTATAGCTTTTACAAATTTGGAATTTAAGATCTCATCTTGCATGGAGAGAGCCTCAGGAAAGGCCTGTATCTCTTAGGCAGCCTTGAGTAAGAGCTGCTCACCTGGACCTGCTTCCTCCTGTGCATCCCAAATGGTGCAACACTGAGGATGCCCTAAAACAAGCATATTCTTTAAATATCCTGCCCTATGAACAGATGCACACCTATGTAGCACCAATACACATCTAGTTTTGGGGATAGTTTGTGAGATTAACAGGAAATAAGTGATAACCCCAGGCCTCTCTGTGGTCCTCCTCATCTGTACCATCCCAGAAAAGGAAGCCAACAACAAAATGAGTCTGGGTCCATCCACCCTGGATAGGAGACAGTAGGGTTGTTTTATAATGTAAAGTAATGTGTAAAATAAGGATTTTAAAAATACTTCTCTCTCTTTTTTCTCACTAATATATTTCCTTATTTCCACTTATTTCAATTATTCCCTTTTCTCTATTATTAAAATTCATTCAGCCACGCATATATAAAAAAACTCCCATTGACCTGAAATGTACTATTTCAAATCTCATCTGATTAAAGTTTTTTCTTAACCTTCTCTTTGTCGTTACATGATATGTATTTCTCATGCAAATCTACCCATTTCTCCAGAAGCACTGCAATATTTAACTTTATTTGTTTGTTTGTTTGGACACAAAGAGTAAAGGCGAAGGAAGAGATGTAATTGTCCTCCATATTTCACAGATAATTATTGTACTTAGGAAATCTAAAGTTTTGATATGGAAATTTAGCCTTACACTTCCAAATAAAACTATGACAGGAGATTAATCTCTACAATTTAAGCAATATGATTAACTAATCCACTCTTTCTGTCTATGTCGGGTATTTTAGCCTAACCATTTGTAATGTAATCTATCATGATAATCAGTAAAATGTGTGTAGTTTGCATAACACTTTAATAAGTGTGTTTGTGCACAAAATAAAACTTTAATTGCTGGTTTGAGAAGGTCAATTTTAGCAGTCCTCTGTCAGCCTTATTTTGATGAATCAAAGTAATTTATACATGTAGCTTACTTCTGTGTCTGAATTTATCTTGCATTTTCACTGGCTTTCATTGAAGAAAATCACAGGACAGTTTTCTGAGACTGGAGTATCTGGTAGGCAGAAGGTAGTGAACAGCCACAACCTTCTTCCACATGGGAATGGAGCAGAGGGGGATGTGGCTGCAGATGGCCAGCACAGAGCCCAGATTTTGTTTGGTGGGTTAGAACATTAAAAAAATTACTCTCTAGCTATGTTTTCTTGAGAATTTTGGCTGGGTGGGAGGGGATATGGACAGAGGTGTGTTGTGTCTTATTGAGAACAACCATGGAAACACCATTTCATTTCCCTATGTAAGAATCTTACTTTTGTGATCAGGACTTTTTCTAGGCAAGGGGAGGTAGGTTGAACCTTTCTTTGCTTTAGAGAATCCAAAGCCATGACCATAAATGTGGGTCCAACCTGGCAAGCTCTGATACATTCCTATATACTCTTTTTCAGGAAAAGTTGTTCCTGGAATGGTCCCACTAAAGCTACTTGGGAATACTCTGTGAGTAAGCATATGTGTAGGTATCTGTGACATGTCTGTGATGGCTGGTGAAGCACAATATAGAACTGACAACTGATTAAAAATGTACTTTTTCTTTGTTAATGAATAAGTCTCCTGAAAAAGAGAGAGATAACTTAGTACACATACCTGTACCTTTTTTCCAGATTTATTCTATATTCTGTTATATCTAAGAATAATTTTCCTCTGTACTGCCTAAAACCAGAACAATTAATTTCTAGTGGTTTCAATTACCATTTCCCATGCTGACTAAATTTAAAACACAGTATCAGGTCAGTATATACACTAGAGAAATGGCTATTTTCTTTGAGTCCCTGTTGTATTCAGACTGCTGCAGGTTCATAAGATAAATTTGAAAGAAAAAGACCCCACAAACAGAAAATAAAATGGCAAAATGAAACCACACAATATTTATCTTGGTTTTGGGTGATAGCTACCCTCCATTTTCTAGTCTACTAAGTCTTTCAATTCCGTTGCAGTGCAATTCCATTGTGTTTTGTATGTTTTAACAATACCTGTGAGATACTGTAGGATAAAATCACTAGGAGAGACTGGAGCTATATAACCTGTAGCAGTTTCTCCAGTATGTAGACATCAGGTCAGAGAGCCAAAATGTAGGTCTCAGCTGCAGCTGCTTACCTCAAATCATAATGGTATTCTGAGGAGATGATAAGGATCTTCTTGAAATAAAATAAATTGAATAATTCCCTGACTTTATTATGTGTCCCCAAAGACATAAAAAGCCCTGAAAGAAAGACCTGGTGCAGGAATATTCGCAGTTCCCACACTGAGGAAATGGATGACTTTCTGGTGACAGATCAGGCATAGCTTATAGTGAGGACAAAGCATAGAGAGCCTGCTTGACTGTGGAGGGTCCCAACCTAAGCAGAAACTTTGAAGAAGTTTGGGGAATGAAAACACTGTGAAACTCTCTGGGGGAGAGAGCACTATTCAGTTTGGGAAGGCAATGAGATGATCTCAGTTTGGTCATGTCCTAGTAGACAAGTCCAGTGTGTGGATGCAAATACAGTGACCCAATTGGACCCTTCACAGGAAAGACATGGAGGTATTGTAAATGTCTTTAGTTTTGGCTTTTTCATACAACCTCAGGCCTGGGCTACAAACATATAGGCACCGTGAGGTCCTTGCAATTATGAGCTTCATTAGCTGAAATCTAAGGGTCTAAGATCCATAGGTGTGCCACAATGAACAGCGGGAACTCTACTTATGGCTGTATAAATATAGAGTTTATTTGTTATGGCAGAGCTGATCCTAAAATTGATAATAATTTTACAAAGGCTCCAATATAGCAAAATCAAACATGACTATTATTTTTTGCTTTCAAGAATGCCTTTGGCATTAAGGTGCTAAAATTTTGTGGAATTTAAAAACTAATGACTTTAAAGCAGGGTCCTTTTGAAAAAAGGTTAAAATCATTCTGTAGCAAACCTTGCAGTTTCCCTTCTCTTTTTTGTAATGAAAAAAACACTATCCACCCTTAACATCCCCATCATTTACAAAGTTTCAGTACATGGCTGTAGACATTGGCTCTGAGGCTGAATTTATGCCAGATAACTTCTGAGCCTAGAAACAATTTGGGTTTTGGCATGCGAAATAGAGATAATCTTACTCTGAAAAAGCTTTTTTAAGTTTCCTGAAATGTCATGTAGGAAACCCAGGTATATAGGGACTAGATTATGACCCAATTATCACCTGTGCAAATCCAGACTGATCACACTGAGTTCAATGGAGAAGCTCAGAATTTGAAATTACATCAGCTAGGATCAGAATTTAGCTTGTTGACTCCTGTGCTAACTTCAGATCTAAATATTCCACCAGAAGCATTGAAAGTTTAATTATATGGCCTTTTTTCCCTCTTTAACTCAGGCATTAGGAAAGTAAATCTTCCTTTTTTATGCATTGCTATTTCATAGTGGGTTTTTTTTCCTAACAGAAGTGATAGTGTGGAATATAATTTTCTGTTGGCAATTTGTTTTTAATAAGCTCTTTAACATTCCAGCTATTCAAAGCTCCATGAAGCAAAGTTACTGCTGGTTGCACTTTACTCTAAAAGGTAATGATGATTATCAGCTAGGCAGAGTGCTGTAAGATAATTCAGGTAAACTGAAATGGCTAATGTAGATTACAGTGAATTAATTATTTGGAGATGTTCAGCAAAAGATTGTTAAAACTGCACTATAAGCCCTCTTGGCCAAGAGCCAGGCTTTTATTCTGTGTTCACATCCCAGGACAACAGGACTCGTGACTGTGACATCTAGACACTCCTAGTACAAATTATGAAAACATAACGTCCCTAAGCAAATCAATAATGGGTGAATCTGATCTGAGAGTGGTGAAACTGTGTTGTCTTAACAGTGATATACCCTATTTACTGCAGTGTAACTGTGCCCCACTATAGGTATTCCCCTACCCAGCACTTCAGTTTTATTACAGCAATAATGAGTATAGCACAGGGCATTTTCAGTGGATCTTTTTTCTACTCTGTCACAGTTTCAGGGCTGCTGTGGGAGATGCAGTAGAATTTCTTTAAAGTATCAGACTCAACTCTCTTTTGTCTGGCACAGAGGCAAGCATCTGATAATGTGTCCTACCCTTGGACACATCATGCTAAGCAGCATTCAAGGGGTTAAATGATCAAGTGTTTTTAATAGCCTCTGGTTTCACCTCAGGCCATCAGTTTCATTCCAGCTGGCCATTAATCCTCAGGAAATGCTTTACAGATAGATGGTTATTACTTACATACACAATTAGGGATTTACAGTACACTGCTGTCTGCTGGAAAGTAACAGGGAAGGAGGTAAGAGTTAAAATATAAGTTAGCTGTAGCAGTGGCTTGGGTTCCCATGTGCAAAAGGATGTAACTCCCTGACCAGTGCTGTGTGAACATGATGCAGGAGCCTCCTACAAGCTCCCTTCACTTTCTGCCTTTTGTCCCCCTTTGCTGCATACATAAATTTCCCATCACTTTCCAGAGGTCGTTTGCCTTTCTCCCCAGAAGTCAGCCTGTGCTCTGGACAAGACATAACCACAAGTTACCCATGGCTGATACTGGCCCAGACTCATGGTGCATCTGCAGGTGGAGCTGCACTGCCAGCACCTCCACATGAGCATCACTCTTTGGTGCTGGGATGTCTCTTTCACAGTTTTTTTCTTTACATGGGGATAATAATTGCTCTCCACAAAAGCTTTGGCCCCATGTTTTTCCCTCTGCAAATTGCAAATGAAGACCTCTAATTCAGACTGTCTTTGTCTTTTGAGACACCATATTGCATGGAAATTTGCTCTGGTGCCACAGGACAAAGTGATATGAACAAGTGATAAAGGACAGAAGGGAGCTATGGGCATAGCAAGTTCCAACAGTGTGATGGGGATTGGCATAGTAGGAGCAGCTTCTGACTGTTCTCACCCAAACTTCATAATATTTTCCACTAAACAAAGCTTGGCTGCAAGCAGCCAGTGTGCCTGGAAGCATGTCTGATTTTAGGGATGTGCATGGCCCCATAAGAGGGCCAAGACCCTCCTAGAGGTGAATGATGCTTTGCTGGCAAGTTTGTGCCTGGCACAGGAAGCAGGGCAAAATGCATTATATTATTCACATGGGCCCAAACTTCAGGATTGGTAATGCCAGAGGGATCCCCTGGTACATGTCTCAGACTTGCTGCCAATTGCATGGGAAGTGGAAGGTTTCAACATCCTGGGAAAATTTTTCAGCAGGTATTTGTTTGTTTGATTCCTCAGACCAAAGAAGATTCCAGGTATCCTCTCTCCTGTCTGCTGTACACAGGAGGGAACTCTGTCCCAGGCCAGAAAACTTACAGAAGACCCCACAGAAAAATTTAGGGCTTCTCAGGTAACTTTATTTTGTGCGATTACCATTCTGTTCATGCTTGAAGTTGATTTGGTCCCTTCTAAGGGCTATTCACATGGGAGCACATCCAGGGAACAACATTCCTGGACTTCATGTCATTTGGTACTGTTTCTTTACTCTCTGTAAAATGCTGTGAATATTTAAGGTGTCATAACAGATGTTTAAACAATACTGCTTTGGCATTTGACCAAAACTGAGTTGTATTTACTGGGAAGATCAAAACCATCTCAGACTTCTCACATTTAATAAAAGATGAAAGAGCTAAGATTTTTTTTTTTTTTGCAGTTAAATGTATTTAAAAGTAAAAAGGGAAGAACACCTAAATTACTGTCACATACTGCAGGACCTACCAATCTCAAATGAGTGAATACAACTAAGTTGTGGCTTAAATTCTCAACGAAAAGACTGAATATGGACAGAATAAGTTTTAACACTTGTCTGTAATGTATATTTTTCTCTGAAAGCAAGGACACAGATGTTCTTGAACAAGTATATAGTAAATTTAGATACCTCTAAAACTGCAATCCAGTCTTGTGCTTGAATGTTGCTTTATGAAGACACTTGGGTGCTCTAGTTTTTCACATGAAAGTGCTGATGGACTTTTACCTGTATCTGACAGGACATTAAGGTTTCCTGTGTAGATCACACAGTTTATATTTGCTTTCCACAAACACCCTAGAGATTTAGACTTACATGAAATGCATCTTTCAAAACAAGGCATTTTTATGCAGAACAATTGTATCTTTGCAATATTAATTAGGTTTCTTAACATCAAAGAGGGATGAGACAGGGCCAGTCCTTCTCCTCCTAATGGGCCATAGCTTTCTCCAGGGAGGGGCTAACCAGTATTCTGGATGCCATTGACTGTTTAGACATGCCCACTTTTTTTTCTAGTCTGTTCATTTTTCAGGAAGTAGGGATTATCTAGGTCACTGAAACAGACGATGAAGCTTCTGAAGTACCCTAAAGAATGGGGCTTTTATATGGAAGCTGGGAGACCTAACCTCAGTCCCTAGCCCAAGAACAGTATACAAACAGTTTAAAACAAATAATCCTTAGATAAAGTTGTTAGAGGCTCAAGTCCTCCCAAAGGATGCCGTTTAACAGATCTGAAACAGTGAATCTCTGAGGTCAATGCAAGGTGCAAGTGCTGCTGGGGAATTCAAATGAGCAGGAAGGGCTGGAATGGTGTTGGCACAATGTTCAAGATGTTCTCCTCAGAGATTTTTAAATTCTTCAGGCAGTAAAGTGAACAACCAAGCACAAGGCTATTATGTTCTGAGTGAGGGCACTGACAATTGCTTAACGCAAAGCAAGATTTGCTTCCTTCTGCACAGTGTTTTTCATACTCTTCATGTTTTGAAAGGAAGAGCTTTATCCTTCAGTCTCAAAAGGTCAGAAGAGTGTGTATGAGTTCCGTAAGTTGCCCCTGGGTGTACCTGAGAAAAGTACATGTATTTAATGGTCTGGAGGAATGTTTTGTGTTTTAGGAGATTGGTTGCTCTCAAAATGCTGTTTAGCCTGCTATCTTCATGGGCACAGTTCTCAGGTGACTCTGCACGTTCATGAAGCTGGATGTAGGGGGTCTTATTCATTCAGACAGAGTCTGAAATGTGGATCATATGTGAAAAAATTAGAGAAGAGCCATATTCACAGTGGTTGAACCCATTTGAGGATGTGAGACAGAAAAATACAGTCCATTCCTCTTAAGCTTCTTTGGATGAACAGTTTTGAACATTGGTAAATAGATTTGTGTTGTGATAACAAAAGTATTAGCAGTAGTTAATATTTGTTTATTTAGGGAGGGAAAATGTCCAAAACCTGAACAAAACAAAGACGAATTTTCCGATAAATAAGATTGCAAAAATCTTTGGCTTCACACAATATGTTTCAAAAATGTTGAAACAGTTTAATTCAGAAATTAAATCATTAAGTACTTCTGTATTTTTAATGTTCTTTTACATAGAACCAGTTTGATTTCCCAAAAGTAATTTTGAAGCAAAAGGTGACAAACTACATTTAACAAATGTAAACATTATTAAAAGGTTTTACTTTGAATTTTTTTTAAATAAAAAGGTTTTCACAGTTGATATTTTCTTAAAATGTGAATTTCAGGAAAGGTTGTATAGATTTTTCCCACTGAAAATCTGTATTGACACTGGAGTTCAAATAGAATTTAATGTTTGGAATTTCTTATGATAATCTGGGTCTTTTTGAAAGTGGAGTTGAATTTGAACGCATAAGAAATAATTTGTAAGAAACTGTTTTCCATGTTTCTGCTGAAATTGCATGACTCCAGTAACATTCACACAAAGAAAATTTGGACCAAATAAATCTTGAAAGCAGAAACAAAGAGAACAGAAAGAAAAAGAAGTAACATTGCCAATCTGTAGAATAACAGTTATTTTCTTAGAACACTTTTCAGAGAAGTCTCCTTTTTTTAATCTTCTGCATCAAAACGCAGTGAGTGAATGGCTTTGCAGCTACTGTCCCAACTGAGAAAGCTGTAGTGTTTAACAACCAATGCACACAGTAGAGTCCACATGAGGCTCTAAAGGGATAAGCCCTACTTAAACCTCTCTGCGGGGTGAACATGGCCATAGGTTGGAATGCTTGGTCTTCACCCACGTGCCTAGATAACTGCCACATCATTTTCTAGTGTTATTAAACTCGTAGTGTGTGATTTGCTGTGATCATGTCTGAATTATTTTTAGCGCCCTGAACTGCACCAAACACGTGTATGTGACAGGACATTAAATCAAGAGACCACAAGTCTTGAGTAGGCAGGAGTTGTACTGTACTTGGGATTTCTGCTGAAAAATTGAAACATGAGACCTAAATGAGAGTCTCTCAGTATGCATTCAAGGCAGTTCTGACAGTAGTGACTGAGATCTCCAGAGGTTCATTCAGTGATGAATTTAGTTGTCAAGAATTAATGTTTCAAAGGTTTCCTAAGAATAATTCAAATATACAAAGTGCAGACAGAGAGGTCAATTGATATGTTTGGAGCAGTTCATAAGCATGCAAGATCTATTAGAGTTTAAAAGATCAATAATTCTCTACAGTGCCCGTACATATGCATTGACAAGGCAGGGAGGGCTGTTATTACAGTCTCTCAAATCGATAGTCCACATTTAAGAACTGTATTAAAGGTAGTTTTAAATGTGTATCAGTTTAGGTTGTTAGAGATCCAGGTATCAAGAAGTGGGTTGTAGTCAACTCCAAGGCGGGAAAAATCCAGGAAAGGCCTCACATCTGATCTTATGTGCTCCTCCAAACATTTTTGGACCAAATTTTAGATGATATGACTAGCTTCATTGCAGCAGCGCTGATGATATTTTTTTGACAATCCCAAGTGGGTTCTGAGCACTACCATTTCCTCATTCACATCAACACTATGTGTTTTCTTAGCTCTCAAATACCAGGCAATGTTTAATATGCAATTAATAAATTAGTTTATAGCTGCCAACATTTTCTTGTCAACAAGGTATATTTTATCTTTGAAACAAACAGACAATGCAAAGCAAAACAACCTTCCACCAAAGCCCCAGACAAATGAAATATTATTTGAACCACATTGCTCTAGCTGAGAAACCTGCTGAATTATCCTGATTCCAGTGGATTTCAGCTACAGAACTGTGAATGTCAGATAGAGGTCCAGCCCTGATTTATTTAATTATAAATATTTTCCCCTGAGAAATCTGATTATTCTAGGCAATGCTCCCCAAGAAAGTTATTATCTTGATTTGATCTATTTAAGAAAGGAATTAATCTGTTCAAGAATGAGGTTATGATGAGGCAAGTAGAGGAGGGTATTGCTCCTTTTGTTGAAGCCTTATGTGTTGCTAATTAATTTGCAGAATACCAGATACTGTGGACATGCACATAATGATACAATTACTGGAAATTCAATCATAGTGGTGCCAACTCTATGGAGAGTGAGCCCAGGGGAAGGAAAACTCCATGTTCCTCCTGTTCAGTTTGACATTAACAGGACACATGACTACAGGGGTTGAAATGGCTTCACAATGGCTTAAAATGTGTGTTAAGCATGTAGGAGACTGAAGAATGTATGTTGTCCAAGGAGCAGTCATCTGGAAAGTAGGAAAAAGAGTAGGAAAAAGACGGAGAGAAATCTGTGGCTTGGTAATGACTGACCCACAGAAATAATCCTGGTCCAGTTCCTGTTTTCAGGCAGTTACAAACATTAGTTCACATCTTCCCAAGATGATAGTGTCTAACTTGTGTCCAGAGATGCCAGACATATGCTCTTGTATTTAAAGTATTTCATGGCAGTACATTATGTCCTCAGGTAGTCAATGTATAAGCTGTACTACCTGTATTGGCAAACCCAGTCTGGCCACAGTAAACCTGCTTGACTTTTGAATCTGTCATGTAGAATGAAAGCCATGAACTCCATCCTGGTCAAGAGGATGTTTCACTTTCATGAAGAAACTGCTCAATTTTTACTGTACTGATAAATATTTCACCTATAAACATTCAGGTCCATCCTCATCTCAGCAAAGAAGCCTGAAGTGTATGGATATCTTGTAATGCCAGAATAGTGCCATAATGCTGTCTGATTTCTTCTGCATAGGAAGGTCTTCAGCTTAAGTATGACCAGAGTCAAGTTTTGGATTACTCATTACTGGCAGTTAGCTGTCAACTCTAAAATGCAAAGAAAATCAGAACATAACCTGACTTTTGAAAACAGTGGTACATCCCAAAATGAGACAAAAATACTAAAATAAAACATGCTAAAAGGAAATTTCACATCTTAAAATTCAAGCATGCTTCAGATGATAAAAATGAATAGATTAAATATAAAGCAATAAGAATTTTTCTAAAATCTTTTCCTCTCTTCTCTTTCTAAGTCTCCTTCTATTGCATTTAGAACCTATATTTACGCAGTATATTCTGACATATTGAAATAACAGTGGAAAAATGTCATTCAACGTTTCAATCTCACATGGAATTTTATTTACCTGAAATAAACAGCAATCTTCATTTCGCAATGGCAATTCACCAGATAAAGTACATAAAACCTTGCCACTGATAAACTGAACAGATCAGAAAAGAATATTAACATCATAAAACTTAAAAAAGCATAAATGAGGGGATAATATAAGGGGTGGGATTTGCTAGTTGAAAGGTAGGGGCAGAACATACTAAGAGTGGTCTACTTTCATTCTTATTAAATTACTGGTAAAAATGCAAAGATAATAATTTTAATAAAGGGGATGTTGGCTGCAGTCAACCTTTTTTTTGTCTCAGAGGTGAAATATTAAACAGTCAAATGAGCATGAGAATAATATGGCCCCTATTAAAGTGATTTTAAATTTAAGCATAATTTTTGCTAATACCACCGAGCAATGGGAATAATTAGAATGGTTTCAGTAATGTTGAAGATTTTAATAATTAAAGATGCAAGATTAATTTGAGAAGAGGCATCATTAACCTAAATCAAATATTAGATTTGTTGTAAAGGAGAGGGGGTTTAGCCATAACCACATTTTTCAGATGGGGAATCTCATTAAATACCGTGATTTGCCTTTTACTCTGCACCCACAGGACTTACTTGCATGAATATTAAGTCTCTGTATATTGAATATAAGCATTAAAATCCCATGATATGGACCACATTTTTTGTACTATGCAAAGTATTAATTGAATNTTCATAGAAAAGAATAGTAAAAAGTTCAAGCCTAATCTGGTCAAAACCTTTTTTCTTCCTGAAAATATATCTCTCTAGGCTCCCTTTAATAATGTCACAGCTTCTTTTTTTGGATGAACTAAAAAGTATTTTCATGAAAACCAAAACAAATAGGAAGTACAGGACAGAATGTGTATGTGATGCACTGGAAACTGCAGTCATCTAACGAGGAAGTGAATTCCTTAGAGAAATAATGAGTATAGTTCTTTTGTTACTTGGTTGTTAACAAACATTGTGCATTTGTATTGATTAAAATGAAGAAGTTGATAATTAAACATAGAACATGTGATAATAAAAGAAGTTTTTCTCCATTTATAGGAAAACAGTCCTTCATAAATATTGATTTGGGGTTTTTTTCCACAATGTGATGGTTTCTATAAATATCAGTATCTGATAATGAGCACTTCCACCACTCATTATTTCTCTACTTGCAGAATTTAATGAATAGAAATGCGTTCATTATATGGAAATCTATCTACCTGTTATGCCTTTGATGAAGCCAGCCTCTGAGTTGAAATTTTGTGCACCATTAATGATATGCAAAGAACTCTGTCTTATCTTTAATGATATGCCTGAAGAATTTATCAATGGAATTTATTAGATGTTAATTCATCTTCCATGAATTACTCAGGCAGTGGCATCTCACTTCTCTATCACTTCTTGGAATATTGTTCCTCTGTTGTTTTTGTTCCTTTGCCCTACTCAAAAATGATGGAAACATAACCTATTTCTAGAACAGGTTTGAGTTCATTGACTCATAAAAACATGTTCCTTGTCTTGAAAGCTCCTGGGAAATATTGGCTGATTGTGATGAATTTCTCAAGCATGTAGGACAGCCAGCTCTAATTTTGACTCAATCAGAATTTTTGATTGAATTTGTTTATTCACTGCTGCATTTGAAAATCAGCTTCTTCCACCTTCACTGACACAAAGAGAAAGCTTACATTGAACCAGGCTGGCCTGCACAAATGGCCACTCTGTACTGAGGCAGCACATAGTGCTACATGCCAGGTTGGGCACTTTTGACTCCTAAGCACCTCTGTCTTCACTGGGGCTGTTGTGGTGGCTGCAGTTCTTCCGCCTCTGCACCCTCTTCAGTCTGAGCACCAATTGCTCAGTGAAGCTGGAGGTTTGTGTCAGTGCTGATTGACTTGTGGTAAACAAAATGCCTACAGTGTTTTTGCCTGACTATAAACTAGTCTTTGTGGTCCTCTACAGTCCTGTTGCACTTGGTAAAATGGCCCTGCTCCTCTAATACCTGCAGTATTAAGGGATACTTAATGGAGGATGAGCCTTCAAGAAGTCCAGGTACAAAGGGCATAAGATGATATGTTATGATATGATATCTGCTTAGATACTATACATGTTCTACCTGATTATATATTCCTCGTGCTTTTTTCTGCTTTTCTCGACTACATGCCAGCTGTTCTGTCTGCACTTTTCATGTCACTAGCCTGTCAAGCCATATCAGAAGGGAAGCTTATCACAAGCATGAAAAGGACTACTCTGAAGAAGAACAAAAGAATCCATTTAATTTAAATCTGGTACAAAAAAATTCCTGTTCATGTGTAGCTGGATGAAAAATACTGGCCTTAGAATGTAGCTAGGATGTTCAGATTAGATATTAATAATAGTCTGATCTGCTCCAAGAGTAGTGAAGTATCGAAATGTTCAGGTAAATAAAATCTCAATCTACAAAAAAATTTTTTAAGGATGTAAATTTCTGTTGGAAATTGATTCTGCCTTAGCAAATGAGCCCCTGGCTTATTTTCTGTTGAGCAGGAGGGCAAATGAACATTAAATTAGGGTGTTGCATTGTTAGTTGCCTTAATCCTTGATAAGGCAGCTAACATCTAGCACCTCTCATCTGGAAATGCCTCTTCAGATTTGGTCCTTTTCCATATTGTCTGCCTGCATGGGTACCTCCATCCATAGAGTCACCCTGGGAGAACACTGTGCCTTTTCCTTCTCTCCTAAGAAAGTGAAAGTCCCATCTTCCTAAGAAAGGGAAATGGGTATACGGACCTCCCCTGCACACACAATCTGGCTGGCAAGTTTCTGTCCCTGCAGCACGTTTCTGTACTTTAGCTGGGAGGAACTGTGTCCACAGCTGTGTCTCTACCTTTCCTCCCTCTTTCCTCAGCCCATATTTTCACTTCTATCATGATCCTGACCCCTGAAGCATATACATGCTTTACACCCAAAACAAAAGTTGAACTGTTCTTGACAGACTCTGACTGGATATTTTGCCTCACCCTGTGCAGCTCTCACTCTCATTCACCTCCAGAGTGAATGTTTGGGTCAATTAGCACTGATGTTAGCTTCCTGGAGCAACAGGCAAAGTGAGTACTTAGCATGTTTCCCTGGGCATTCTTATTTTTAGTCCCTTCTCTGTCACCTTCACTGTTACCAGCAACCATAAACCAGGCATCTGAAACAGCCTCAGCAGCACCTTTTTGGAAGAGACTGCACGAGATAAGGCTAGAAAGCATCTTCCCTCCCTGCTGTGTTTTGTGCCCTGTCAATGACTGAAGAGCAGGCTGATCAAGTGCTGCAGCACTTTCAGCACTTTTCTTTCTGAGGTTTTTTTTTTTTTTTCTTTCTTTTTTTCTTTCTTTCTTTTTTGTGTGTGGAAGCTGACACAGTTTCAGAGATTGTTTCTTCCAAAATTATTCAGGACAGCTCTCAGCTTTAAATCAGATCTGTCAAGTGAAGCCCTCTGTTAAATTCCCTATATGTATGCTAGATTTGGTTTGCTTGACTGACATGCACATGGCTTGGCTTGTTCCTCATGCAACTATGAGTTTTGTGAAAAATCACAGAATCACAGAATCATTACGGTTGGAAGAGACCTTTAAGATCATCAAATCCAACCATAAACCTAAAATTGCCAAGTCCAAAACTAAGCCATGTTGCTAATGATATTGCAGTGAGTTTTGAAAAGGTTACATTTCTAGAATCAGAAGCAAATTATTATGAATCAGGATTGCACTGCTGAAGTGAAAGCTGAAATAAGATCAGGGCTAAATTTCTGGCTTAAAGGACTCACTTTCCCAAAGATTTCATAATTGCTCCAAATTTGTGGGGAGGTGGTTTTAAGTCCTATGCTTCCTTCTCCAAGGATCCAGTAGATACATTTTCCCAGGAATGAGATCCCATAATTTTCCAGTTGATTCCTCAGGTTGCCAATCCTTTAGGGTATCTACATAAATTATAGTGCCCTGGTCCTGGTCTCTGAAGATTTCAGATGTAAATCAGAGCAGAGCTTCAGCACTGCTTTTATAGGCCTCACTTGCACATATGCATGGAAAAGTTCATCATGGAATGGTGTTCTGTGGACATTCCAGCTGGCATGTCAGTGATGGCTGAACTCATGGCAGTGAGCCTTAGGGCAGCTGCTCTGGCTCTGTCAGCTGGCTACAATCAACATGGGTTCATGCACAGTGTCCCTGCAGATGCCACTGTGTGCCCCATGCCAGCTGGGAGAACTCAGCACCATGCTATGATGGGCTGGATGTCTCCTACAGCCTCGCCTGCAAGCTCAAGAAGCCAGGAAACTCTAGAGTGTGGAAAATTTCCAGAGCAGAAACTCTCCGTCAACATCTTTTTCTCAAGATCACAGTTTTGGTATCACCTGTGAGATCAGCTGCAAGCAGGGAAATTGTGATGTTGTGAATTGCTTACAAATTTGCTTTCTCATCAAAACTCAACCAGTTTTTCCTGCCCAAGGAATGTAGAAGTTATTTCAGAAATCACAAATGTTTCTGCTGTGGAATGAAGGATGTTTCAGGGATTGGTGTCAGCAGCCCTCTTACAGAGCTGTCTGATTAGGCTCTCGGATATACACCTCAGGGTCCAGCTCCGAAAAGTGTATTGGGATCCAAACACATAAGTGTATGTAGTGTCTGTTCTTCCCTATTCTATTAACTATATGCTTCAGGAAGAATTTTCAAAAGTATGTTGATGACTGGCTGAGGAGATAAGGTCTAGCACTACAAGTTATTTAGACCTCTAGCCCATATCAGGCTTAAATTAGGCTTGTAATTATCTCTGTGGGGCTAAGAGTGCATCTTTTGAGTATTGTATTTGAGCACTTCATTAAATTCTGTGGCACCTTTATATCTATTTATGCCTTTACACACAATTCCATTAAGGTTTATGAGTAGTACAGTTGGAAAGATGATATAATATTTCACTTTATCAAAGAGGCAGACAACCTCTTAAACTATGACTCTACTAGTGGACTAAACATTGCATTGTGACTATATATTTTCTGTGTCCACCCTGGTTTTGGCCCATGTTTGGTAACTAATTCTCAAACACTTCCTGAGAGCTCTTGGAGCCATTTCTGACTGTGTGACTGTTATGTATTAGCACCTTGATTTAAATCTGAGGAAACCTGCAGATACAGACACAGCCTATTCTATGTGGGTTGGCCTCAAAGGCAGGGAAAATTTTATTTCCTGGTGGAAAACTATAGCCTTATTTCCCAGAGGTTACAATTTCAGAAAAGCCTGACACCAACATGTTGTGCATGTGTGTCACAAACTTCTGGCAGTATTAAGGCATAAATGGTATGCATTTTTCTCCAACATCTAATAAAAATGCCATAAAATTTCACAGTCCCATAGAGGCTTAAGTTTTCTTGTCCAGTAAAACTTAGCACTATTAAACATGATGAGACCATCAGATTTCCTTGTCCTTGTTTTTCTGGGTCAGTAATACAGTAAAGTACCTTCATACATTAAGAGCATGCTTTGCACAGAATGAGAGCTCATTTTTCAGCAAGTTCAGATGGCAGGATATGTTTGCCACCAAATCAAAGCCACAGAGATCAGTTCAAAGGAACTGCACTTTCAGCATGCTTTTATGTCCCTTCCTACATGCTGCAATATGCAAACTTGGCAGTCAGTTCAAAGAGTTTAAAAACACCCTAACAATAATTATTACTAACCACAACAAAAATAATTTTTTTTTTATAATACTTCAAATAATTGTCTGAGAAAGGCATAGGCCTAAACTCCAAAACTACTGCTGGTGCAGAAGTTAAAAAAATCCCATCTCATAGTAAATAGCACTTTGGAGATGACATTTCCTCTTTTCCAATCTATTTTACAGCATTTTGGTGACTTTGTTGCTATTTTGTTTGCTCATCTTCCCATTTGCCAGATGCTAAAGGCAAATTGGCTGAAAGCTGTATGTCTATTAGTAAGTAATATCGACCTACAGACTGGATCTTTATGGCAAAGCAGTTTGATGCTGAGGACATGACACCTTTATTATGCATATTTTTAAGAAATAGGAAGGAAGAAGTGGGGTAACTTTGGACTAGCTGTACTCTGGTCCCATGAAGTGGAAGGCTATTAACTGCCAGAACCTCCTGGAATGTATCTTCCAGTTCTGCAGCAGCTGGGCTGCATGCTCTGAGACTGTTCAGCCATATGAACTTGATAGAGAAAGGGGAGATACTCAGGAATTTTTCTCTAAAATCTCTTCCTTTTCTGGTTAAAGGTACTAAGGTAGATGCACCCTGTCATCTTGCTGCTGTGAGATTAACACAAAATGAGCACTTCCCAAAAGTTATTGTGTTGATAAAGAAATGTAAGAAAACATTCTGGGTGCAAATTCCATTCATACTTCTTTAAATCACTGTTGCTTTCAAAGCTGCTTGTGCTTGCTGGTGGTACACAAACAAAATAAAATTAAAACAATTCAAATAACCTATTAGAAGTGAATTTGGAAATGTCCAAGTTGAGTCACACACTTGGTAATGAATTGAGTGGTAATATTACAATTTTAGATTAATTTTTCTGCTTGCTAACAAAAAATGGAGGAGTAGTGTTTTTGTGCAAATCAGCTAAGCTGATCTGCACTTCTAGTGGAGGTATGATTTTGTGAATGTACTCCATTTTCAGGCTATGCATTTTCTATTCAAAAGTGAGTAGATCTCCATCAGTTAAGAGCACAGGTCCCTTTTCAGTGGACAGATCATTATGTACAATTAGATGCTATGTGCTGGCTGGAGGTATGTACAGCACTAAACAGAGTGCCCAGATGGCTTGTTAGATCAGATTAGCTGGTGTAATAGCAAAAACAACTTGGGGTTAGAAGCAGTTTTGGTAGTCCTGGGATTTTGTCCCAGTGTCAGTAAATCTGCCCAAAAGCTGAACTTTCTCTCATGTAGGTTGGTAGACTGGGGGCTTTACAGGTGTCATGGTTGTAAGCTCAGTGATATCTCTGCCTGCTGTGTTTTCTGGCAAATCAGTACTACTGAAAAAGAGAAAACAGAGTAAGTTGCTGAGAGAAAAAAAAGTCTGGTTCGACCCAATTCAACCCCTGAAAAATTAGTTCTTCCATTTAATATTTTTTTAACCATCATAGAATCAAAGAATCATTAAAGTTGGAAAAGATGTCTAAGGTTACCGAGTCCAACCACTGACCAAACTCCCAAGGTTTCTAGTTATTCTTCCCCAAATCTGTAGAGTTGCATGGGGGTGTCATGACCCAGGTGCAGCCTGTCTCTGTGCTTTGCTGACTATGTGCTTTGCCCATACAACTGATCTCAGCCCATTGATTCTGTTGACCCTCTCTTTACTCCTCCAAGACTCAAACCTGCTACCATCTGATGACCTGCAACCATCTCATCACCCACAACCGGCTCATCACCCAGCAGTGCTTCTCTGTATGCCGAAGTAGTCCATCTGGAAGGAAGCCTGAGCCTTCCCTGGCTGGCTCACTCCATCCTTCAGGCAGATCAACAATGACACCCACCTTGGTGTCATCTGCTAACTGGTGAAACGTGCACTTGATCCCCTCGCCCAGATTGTTGATAAAGATGTTAAGCAGAAGTGGTCTCAGTATTAAGCCCTGGAGAACATCACTTGTGACTGGACACCAGCTGCATGTAACTCTGTTCACCTGTGTGATGAAAGATGGGCTGTGAGAGAGACAACTGGCCTAGCTGAACAAATGTCTGGTAAGTCTCATGAGTGGAAGTTCTGAGAAAACTACTTTTTGGAAACACTTAAACAATTGTTTCTGGCATGAAATAGCTCCCCAGTATCTGAAGCTGTCCAGTGAAATTGATCCTTGTCAAATTAGAGACTACTAACAGACATCTTTTCTCTATAGTCAATCCTCCCGAGGCAGAAATTAGGTCCTTGGGGAAGATTTGTATCAGAAATTGAGCTCCTGGAGACCTTTAGGAACATCTAGAAAGCAGTGACATGAAGGTTTTCAGATAAAATTTTGACAGTAGGTGCTCAAATCAAATAGACACCTCACTAACACCTGCCTCCTGGTGAAGAAAAGACAGCATAAGAGAATTTTATTTTTAATGAAGAAAATATTCCTGATCTTTGTGAACACAAATCTTACATTCAGACACTGAAAGATTTAGAATGTGCATATCATTACCTGGATTGGAGCCACATCTTGTTCCTTCCATAAAATTCTAGTTAAAATCACAATCTGGACTACGACACATAAAGAAAACAGTAAGTCATGGTAAAACCTCATATTTCAACAAGACAAAGAGCAAAAATATTTCCAGAATTGAGATCTAACAGGTTTTGTGTCTGACACTGCATAGTCTGGTTGTCAAACGAAATAGAGACATAGGTGTTTTCTCAGTGCTGCTGTCTCTGATTTGAGGTTTGACATCGAGAGATGAAGTGGGTGACAAAGTGCTGTCAAAGCCAGAGCTTCAGATGGTGTGAACTGGCATCATTTCAATGCCAGCTGCAGAAGTGATACCTCAGACGAGTGCAGAGATTCTTTTCCAATCTGCAAACAAAATGAGAGATCTTCCCTGGTTTAATGGCTTCCAATGCCCATGCTGGGGACAGCTCTGAACAATTATTTGAGTAATCTTTGGCTGCCTGTATAAACCTGAGAAAGTAGCCCAAACTGAAAAACGACACAGCATGAATTTTCTATCAGCTGTAAGTGGTGTCACTTTGATTCATGTTTTGAGGGCAATTTTGGCCAGGGAGACATAAAAGGAAACTTGGATGTGTAGCAAAGCAGAGCAATCTCTGCTTGCTCAAAAGACCTGCTCAGCAAGGGACATGGGATCAGAAGATTTAAGTATCTTCAGCCTCCAATTCAGAGGAGGGTGAGATGTAAGGCGTGAAAAATCTTTCAAAGTATAGCGAAGGTTTGCCTATTCTGCTTAGAATACTTTACAGATAAACTTTTTTTCCCCCCATTGGGTGACAAACATTTTTAGGATAAACAGTTTATAGTTTTTCTTACAGAGTAAACCTGACTGTGTTCCATGTTTGTATTATCTCTGATTTAAGGACAATTTTCCAGTATACATACATTTGCACTGATTCATAACACACCATTTAAAGAATCCTACCAGTGTCTGATGCACCTACTGCTCTAATTTAACAAACTTACTCTCACTAAATTGCATTTCTTTATAGAGGAGGTGAATGGAGTGTGTAGTAATTTAAAAAAGATTCTTGCTATGAAGTCAGGGACTGTTGCCTTGGTGAAATCACGTATTTTAAAACCTGAAACATTGGAAAATTGTTTTAGCAAGAAAGGTAATTGACTCAGCTGGTAGTGAATACAGCTGGAACCTCATGGTACTACAAGTATACTTCAAATAAAATACTGAAGGCAAGGCAAGATTGACTATAAGATTTCTGATGTTCTTTAAAGCAACTGTTCCTTGCTTTCATCCTATGGCAATGTTATTGACATTTTCATATATTTTATCAAATCTACTATCTTTTCAAACTGAAAAATTCTTGTGTTTTCTAAACCAATACTCTTTCCATGAAATCATTCATGACTCAGACAATTTACAGAGTGGTGGGAGGAAACTGCTGCAAAATGCCAAAGGATGGGGCAAAGATTCAACACTGAAAAGAAAGTAATAGGATCTTCACAAAATGGTGATTTCTTACCTCCAAAACATTCTTTTCATGTCTACTAACTCATGCATTTTCAAAAATCAAATTTTCTTTTTCCAAAGGCAAACTTACCAAAAAAAAAAAAAAAAATTGAACAAGCAAACAAAAACAATAGTTAAACAAATGAAACAACCAAATCTGTCCTCAAAAATACCACAACAAAACAAAGAATTTAAAAGAACCAAGTGATGTTCCACAGTTGGGAGGCCCTTTCAGGACCTTAATGTTTTCAGCAGCATCCAAATCATGTTTAGGCAGATCTTAGCAGTGAGCTAGAGCTGTGTGAGCTCTTTTTGGGCTGGCTGCACTCCATCACCACTGAAACAAGTGAGAGTCCTGCCACCTGCTTCCTTCTGCCCTCAGACTGGAGAGGACACAGTTTGTATGGGTTTCCCAACCTCCACTCTCTTCTATAAAAAGCCAGCCATACTTCTTTCTTCTTTTCAGCAAACAATAGGAAAGAATAGCTACTAAGAAGTAAACAATAACCAGAGGATATCTGGTATGTTAAATATAACTGCCATGACTTCTACTTTTGGCAGGAGAATTACAATGTCTGCATCTCTCACACTGTGGGTAAGCAAGTTAAGCTTTGTTGTCTATTTTCAGAATTTTGTAGTCCTACACTCTTCTGGTCACGCAGAACCCACTTAAAGATAAGCTCACTTGATACCACTGGTGAATTCCTGTCAATATTTTCAGGCCTGTAAATATGGCAAAAATTGTATGTAGACATCTGCATGCACACTCATATCTACTCTACTGCAATAAATTTCCATCCTACGAGATCACAGGAAAACTGTTGAAAAACCAAAGTGTTTGGGAGATTGAATGGGGGTGAGGGGGTTGCTACCATTATCCTTGTTCAAATTTTGCTGTAATGCTCCAGAAGGCAATGCTACCAGAGTAAATTAACTGCCAGTGCATATTATCATAAAGTCTGTAAAACTTACTTATTTACTTCTTGACACGTGAATAATAAAGCCTGACGAAGTGCCAGTCAGTCAAATCACAGAATCACAGAACGTGTAGGTTGGAAGAGACCATCAAGATCATCGAGTCCAACCCAGCCCTAACACCTCAACTAGATCATGGTGTCAGGTGCCATATCCAGTCTCTTGTTAAACATATCCAGGGATGGTGACTCCACCACCTCCCCAGGCAGACTATTCCAGTATTTAATCACTCTTTCAGTGAAAAACTTCTTCCTAGTATCCAACCTATATTTCCCCTGATGCAGCTTAAGACTGTGTCCTCTTGTTCTGTCAGTTGCTGCCTGGAGAAAGAGACCAACTCCCAGCTGTCTACAACTACCCTTCAGGAAGTTATAGAGAGTGATAAGGTCACCTCTGAGTCTCCNGGGACACCACTGGTGACTGGCTGCACCATTGGTGACTGCAGCATCATTCATCACCACTCTCTGGGCCCGGCCATCCAGCCAGTTCCTAACCCAGCAAAGAGTGCTCCTGTCCAAGCCACGGGCTGCCAGCTTATCCAGGAGTATGCTGTGGGACACAGTGTCAAAAGCCTTGCTGAAGTCCAAATAGACAACATCCACAGCCCTTCCTGCATCTACCAGGTGGGTCACCTGGTCATAAAAGGAGATCAGGTTGGTCAAACATGACCTACCTCTCCTAAACCCGTGCTGGCTGGCCATCCTGTAGGTAAATGGCATTTGAAGATAAGTACATCTCTGTAGGTTCTTTTTTTTTTTCCTTGAAAACTAGTAATATTTGCATCCTACAAGGTAGGCAGTTTTTACTGACTGATTTTTGGCTGTCCTTTAAAATATTTATCCTAAAAGGCAATCACTCTTGATAAATTGTTCAATTAGCGAAGCTGATACACCAGTGTCATTGTTTGAGAAATTTAACAATCAACAGAAGTAACAACACTCATCAAGTAATATTGTGACAGTGTGTAGAAGTACAAGTCACATCAGCTTTTCAGTCAATACTAGAGTTTATAAGCTTCTGAAGTACATAGCTCCCATGGTATTGAGGTAATTTATTCTGTCAAGTCTTTTAGGTGAATAAAGTTCTTTCATTTTTGCAAATAATCTAATAATATAATAATCTGTTTTCATATACATTGCTATCTTAGTATAAGAATTTAGAGTAATTTTTCTAGTATAACACTGCATATTTCCAAAATGACAACCTCATTTTTATTTTTTAAAGTATTTAAATATGTGGAGTAATATCAACATTTTTTTCAAGATTACTGAGGAAGAAGAATGATAGGCTCTAAGTTGTAACACAACAGGAGTTGTAGGAATGTCTAGAATGTATTGTATACCTCTTAATGAGAGTAACTCCATTTTGCATACTTATGCACATGTTGAAATAATGTCATTCATGTGTTGGTAGGTCCTTTCTTTTTCCTTGGGTTTTGTTTTTTTTTTTTTGGTGGAGAGGAGAAATATTTGAGATATGCTTCTTTCTGGATATACTTCCAGAAAGTATATCCAGTCATGTCCTTTCCTTACTCTCAGCCCTTAGGTAGGAAAGAACTTCCCTAATTTATGAACAAGTTAAAAAAATAAAAAAAGCAAATAACTCAATTTATGCTAAGTTTTGTTTTGTAGTACTCTTGAAAAATAAACCATTTCCCCATGGAAAAATCCTTCATCACTCTGATATAAGGATTCATTAGAACCTAATTTTTTTTTCCTTAGGAAAAGGAAGAGGAAAGCAGAAA
The DNA here is from genome assembly GCA_013399915.1 of Illadopsis cleaveri. NCBI lineage: Eukaryota > Metazoa > Chordata > Aves > Passeriformes > Timaliidae > Illadopsis > Illadopsis cleaveri. Next base: position 634,661 of record VXBB01005108.1, on the reverse strand, counting down.
ATCAAAAAGTAGAATTAACTGTATTTCTTAAACCGTTGTATTTTTTTTTCCAGATAAACAGATGATTAGGTTCCCATGTTATCATAATTCTCAAATTCAAAACCAGAATGGAATAGGAAATGGAGGGAAAAGGAGTTACTGCAGATGGGGAGGAAATACTTAGGGAAGATTGCATATCGAATTCTCTTAAACTAGTCAAAAATCATTTACTGTAGTCCAGCTGTTCATTTCCTTATTTTTCTTTTAAATCTGGCATGAAAATGAGTTTATTATTTTTGCAGAGGGTTTTTCTTTTTTCTCTTTTGTTGCTGTTGAGATGAGAATTATCAGATGCAGCTGGGGGATTGCTATGCTTGGGAAGCTGAGAACAGCAAACTTGGGAAAGAAGAAAACAGGATACGGGATGCCAAGAAAAATACATTTCTGTGGCACTAATATATAGATTTTCAACATATTTTGTTCACTTTAGAAAAGAAAGAAAAGCAAATCAAAATGCTAAGCAAAGACAGATGATAAATTCTGTATCAGAAAACTATATTTTATTTACTTCAAATTGGCTCTGACAATTTCATCTGAGTATGAAGTTATGCACCTTCAACCATGAACTGTCCGATAATAGTGCCGTATATGGCTGGAATACTATATTGTCCATTGCAGAAGTGGTTTATTTCCAATGAAATGCAAAATGCTCTTCATGGTTGGGTCTTTTCACTGCTTAACTGTTCAGGCCAGGGTGCAGGAAACCATTCCTCTCCAGGAAAACCTGCACACATCTATCACCGAACATTTGCAGACAGCAAGATACAGGAGTAATGACACAGTAGTTGTGCATCTCTTGCAAAAATTTTTGCTTTGAACATAGTTAACCATTTAAAATTGTTGAACCTAAGATATGAAAGATTTTGTTTTGGTACTGAAAAAAATCAGGATTTAAACTAATATGTCCTCATCTCACTCTTCTTTATCTACAAAAATCTACTATTATAGATCTACTAAATATATCTACTATATCTACTAGATATCTTTATATATCTACTAAAATCTGAAGTACAGTTCTTGTCTCTCCTTATGATAACTAAAATAAAATGGACTGAGGTGATCTGTCTTGTTTAGATATCCATCTTAGGATTAGATGAACCTTGCTAGGCTAAAAGCAAAGAGTGGGTGTGATATGTGTCCAAAATTATGAATAAGATAAAGATGACAACCCACATCTTGGTGTGTAAAATAAAGATAACAGCTGTGGAAATTACAAATAGAAAAGCTTTTTGACAAATTTGTTATAAGCCTCCTTAACATTTCACAATTCTGGTGAAGTACAAGGCAGGGCTAAATTGCTTGTATTACAGACCAACTGTCTGGTGCCAGTTCCTTCTGGATTGTTGCAGCTGGCAGGATTTGGTTTTATTTCTCCCCACTTGGTGTCTTTCTTCAAATATTTGCCTTTTCCTGACTGCCTTGCTTGTCTCCTCTACCCACCTGAATAGCTCAATTGCAAGGAATGATGCAAGTATTCTCCTGATACTTGCAAGAGAAGTCATCAACATGGTATTTTGCACGTAAGTTTTATACTTTTATTAACTGTAAGCTTAAATCTCTCTTAGCTAGACATCTAGACAAATAATTATAACCATGGTCAACAGCCACTTCTTGACCACTCTCTTCTTCATGGGACATGATGATAACATGAGAACATGCTAAACAGACAACCACAAATTTTCTGTATCCATATGTGTTCAGAAGCCAAGCTGTGCTTTGGATTCAGATATATTCCCTGCTTGGATTCATTTGAACAAACGTAAACATCTGCAGTGCAGATGGAAACACCAAAGCTAAAAGCTCTTCCAAGGGTTTCTCTCCAAAGCAAACCAACCAAAGCTACAAAGAAACTATCCCATCCATGTGGGAATCACATTCATCTCCATTTGTCCTCTGCTGTACAAGATCCAGCAGAGAGAGAGTAAGCTGGGTGTAAACACCTCTTGGAAATCTGTGCTGGCACTGAGTGCTGGAACAAAATCAAAAATATAAAGAAGTTGTGTTGATTTCAAGATTCATTAGGCACAGAGGACATGCTCCTGTTCTCAGAGAAGTTAAGCTCTCATTGATTGTAAAATTTTCATTGGTTACAGAGGTACAGGATCAGTCAATGGAGAGAGAATAATGAATTCTGTATGAAAAAAGGACGTTATTGAGGCAGATTCTTTTTTTTCCAATTTTTAAAGGGACTATTTTCTAAATTCTCACTGTGGCAGATGAAGCTTCAACAGGAAATTAACCTGAATATAGTTGCCATGTAAGTACAGGTTTACCAGGTTTGAGGCCTGAAGCTGTCCAGTATTTTAATGTGGATGTCTGTAAAATAGCGTGGAGTCTTCCATCAAGTGTCTAGTCTAATGCACATGCTTTCATGATAATGGCCTAAGGCAAGTATGAAAAATTAGAATTACATTAGGAAAATCTGACCAAACAAAGCCTTGACAATATTTCAGCCGGGAGCTCTTGATTCCTCACACATGTTGTACATTTATTGAATAGCTCATGTGCAGCATAAAAGCAGTAAAATATTGGCCTGTCAATACCTTTCTACTTATTTGACATTTAAAGACTCTCCTGTTCCATTATCTCTTCTTCACTTTGTGACATTTTTATCAACTTCAACGTTAACATGGCAGATTTTACAACTAATACACTTAAAAGGTACAAAGATGTCAGGAACATCAATTATAAAAAAAAATTACAACTCCTGCTGTATCTCAGAGGTAATTAAATGAGTTGTAATTATTAGCCTAGATTAATAAGATTCATTTTCTCATTACCCCCTCAGTTTGGATTATTGTAATTCTTGGTATGTCTGTCTGCCAAGACAGTGCATTTGGAGCCTTGAATGCAGTCAGAAAGGCAGAGGAAAGAGGACCATTAAAAAGCAAATTTTTTAGGTGCTTTGTAATTCACTGCAAATGAGTTCACTATTATCTTTTCATGATGACATTGCCATAATTCCTTGGTGTTTTGTCAATAAGGACCATTATGCTTCCAGGTTGTTGTCACTTCTGGAGATGTTGGTTAACCAGTGCTACCATTGTGGAGTGGCTTGGTATGACAGACCTGATTTGTGCAGTCACATGCCAGGCATGCTCAGGGTGGTATCAGAGGCATGCTTGCATCTTGGCTGCATTCATTTTGCTTGGCCCTATTAGCTGGAGATTAGAACTTGAGATGATTTGAATTTAGTAATAGAAGAAGTAAATCAGGGGGTTAAGTGTATGGAAAGTGAGAATATTCTGTGCAGACAGTAAGGAAAGGATGCCCAAGAAGCAAAACCCTGTGATAATTAGACAACAGATACAGGACTAGCAGTGTGTTAGATGATATTTAACTGAATAAAATGTAGTTCCTTAGGCATCATCTAACATGGTTTAATCTAAATTTCTGTGTTCCACCAAGTTTCTTGATTACAGGACTATTGTATCCCTACCTTTAGGGCCACAGCTTTTGCAGAATTCCTCAGGCTGAAAGATGGTTTGACCTAAAAAAAATCACATATAAGACTTACATGTTGGTGGTTGTTTTTGGCTGAGAATCAAATGCCGGTCTATTGTTAAAATTGCTCGGGCAGTGTCCGTGGTTGGATAAGCATTGACTGTGAAATAAAATGTGAGGTCAAAGAGAATTTTATGGGTTTACCCCCATTGTAATCAGGTACCTGTACTTTAGATATTAGCTGTTAAAGAACAATGTTAGTAGAACAGGGAAATTACATCATCTTTGATGCGTAGTTTCAAGGCATTCCCCTGGGACAACAACAAAGCTGTTTAATTTTTGGAAAAGAAGCTTCATTAGATGTCAATTAAAAAAAATGAAAACAAACTCGCAACAAATTAATGTTTTGTTTTTATGAACATATCTTTGTATTCTATATGTACTTTGGAATCTTATCAGAGATGGAGCCAGATCTGATTTTCTCTGAGAGACAGAGTGATATTGTCATGAATGGCACTTGTAACAAAAGCAATCCAAAGTAGATGAAATTAAAATGTTGCCTCAAATATTGTCTGTCCTAGGGCTGTCAGTAAAATGCAAACATTATCTCTGTTCTGTTAAGAACTGAGGGAAGTACTAGAAATCCAATTCCTTTGAATCTCCAGAGAAAGCAAAATCATTCCTTCTGATGCTACTGCATGTGAAAAGTTTCTAAAATAAAATAAAAATAAAAATCCCAAATCCAGGTCATAAAAATTAGAAAATCTAATAGAGAGATACAGTGGAGCAGCCCACAGCAATGTCTTTGGACCAGATATGGTCACCTTTACGCTCATGGAATAACACCTTACTCAGAAAGTAATCTCATCAAAATGTATGAGACTGCTCCCACAGTAGCCCTCTACTTGATTGTCTGCAAACTGAAACTGGCCATTATATCGAGAGAAAACAGAGCTGCTCATGGGAACTCAGAAGAGTACCCAGTTGGGTCAGACTCTGACAGTAGCTCACCCTGTGTAGCTGTAAGTGTCAATCACTCTGTATGGTTATGTTCAAAGTAAGGCAAATAATATAAGAATGCAGAGAGGCAAAATTAGACTGCATTTGTTTCTCAACCAAACATGAGACTTAGTAAAGTCAAGTTTGATCTGATCTTACTCCAGCTTCTAGACAAGAGTGACTTTATGGCAAATTTGCAGCATTCTCATTTGCAGGCTGGTCTCCTTTGAAACAAAGGAAGTTTTCCCACTAAATTCAGTGGGTTTTGGTGCAAGGTCAAAATGAAAAAAAATCCTCAGATATTAAGGGCAGAAAGGACGACAATGGCCGCACATCCTGACTTCTTGTAGTGCAAGACGAAATTCCACCAAATAATAGATTCAACAAGATGGCAACTTTCGATCAAGGCACCTCACTTCTTTGTATAAAGTATCTTTGTATAAAGCGTATCTTTAGTATAAAGAATTTGAATGATAGAGAAAATATAATATACCCAATAGTTAGTTGATTAACACTTGGTAAAAACTGGGCATTTTATTTCTAGCTTGATTTTGTCCACTATTACTTAATCTCATGATATTTCATAACGTATAATTTTTCAAAAGGATAGCCGTGCCATAATCATGGTGCTTGCATACTGCATTCCTACCTAGTGATGGAGCTGGCAGTAAGAGTATCAGGAATAGTTTGAAAAGAGTAAAATATTTCACTTCCCAAAGATATTTTACTGGTGTATTTTGTGTAATGCAATCAGTCCAGTCGTTTGAAGAAGATGACTCTTCAAGGGCACAGGTAAAGAGTTCTGTGAATAAACTGCAAATGAAAAATTGATGCAGAAGACAAGTAATGCATAGAAACTCTGCCCTGCATTAATGAGAATGTTGCGAGGTAGCCATAAAGTCACTCTTGTCTAGAAGCTGGACTAAGATCAAATCAGTCTTTACTAAGTCTCACATTTGGTTGAGAAGCAAATGCAGTCAAATTTTGCCTCAGCCATTGCCTGTCTGCATGCTTATATAATTGCTCTTTGGACATAACCATATAGAATGATCGATACTTATAACTACGCAGTGTGACCTACTGTCAGAGTCTGACCCAATTTCACTGAAATTGATGAGATTTTCTACTGGAATATAACTGGATTGTGAGGACCAATTCCTTGATGGCATTCAGCTGCCTAGCAGAGTATTGGCCAAGTGGAAGCTAAATTCTATGTGATTAAGGCTATGGGCTCAGCTCTGCTGACTTCCAGTCTCACTGCTGTAGGTGACTGCACCTCACTCTAGAGAAAACTTCTACATCCAATGTAGGAATCATACTATAATCTTCACTGAGTTTATGGATTATTTTTATTCGTTTGCTGTAATCACAATCTATATGCCCAGGTCAGCTATCGATACTTGCATTGGAGACACCTGACTTTAGGTGCCTTGAATCCTACCCTGAGTGCCCAGGTTGATTTTGTCAGTCTCTAGACACTGGCAGACAGACCAAGGTGCCCCCTTTAATTTATTGCAACAGAAGGTACGGGCTTTAATGCCTGGTGGGTTAAGGGCTTAAATGATTAAATATCTGTATAAACCCACAATGCAATTTTGTCACCTGCAGAGGGTGACTTAGATTGCCAAAGACATGAATCTTTCATGTGTTTCTTCTCTCTCTCCATTTACATTATAGAATGATAACTGACTGGCTGAACCTGGGGGCATGAATCCTGGCTATAACACTTGATCTTTTGTGTTCACATGTATATCGTCACAGCAGTGCCTCCTGTGTACTTTAAATAGAACATTTGCATCACTTAACTCTGTCCTATAAAGATATAAACTAAGCAATATACATTGTTTTATGCAGTGGTGAATGAAAACTCCAATAGATATTAACCAATGAAATGTGCTAAATTCAGTTTTAGTGCTTTCTGGTTTCTAATATTTAATACATGTAGCTAGTCATCACTAATTCTCTCTTCTTTAATGTACAAACAGTAATACTATAACTGTATTAATTGTTACAGGAACTTTGAATAACATATTCTACAGAGAAGAGATTTTTAAGTAAAACTGAATAATAGCAAACATATAATACAGAATAAAAGTTTGTTTTATCACCAATTTGGATTTGCCTAGCACTTAAAGGAAAATATCCCTGCCACTGTAATATTACACTCTGTAAAGGGATTGCTAAAAATAAAAGATTTCATTCTGCTCTGCAGCCTTGTTGTAGCAAGGAGGTTTCACAGTCTCCTGACTTCTGTGGTGCTGATAGAAATATATCTGTAGTCGAAATATGCCTGGAAAGTGTTCCAGTAGAGATTATAGGGTAGCTGGTGTGCCACTGTGATTTGTTTAATTCAAAGTGGTGCTTGAAAGAGACATTTAATCTGCAGTGGACAGAAGCTGCAATCCTGATACTGAAAATGACATTTAGCAACAATTTCTGATGGCTTTTTCTGGAAGTGGCTTGGGAAAAGCATCTTACTGATACTAGTGGTGGAGTTAAGCTTCTGAATTTTACGTATGAAGATGGTGGAGGGAGAGCTATATTTAGATGAAAGGGATTCACTTCTTTCTAATGCCATGCAACCAGGAAATCTGAGGTTCTTCATTTCAACCCTGACTCAAAATTGTTGATGCTAATTTTTTCATTACTTTCACTGACCTCTCTGGAGACCAGTGAAGCGGCTGCCTAAAGATCAAAAGTCCAGAATTAAATGGTATTTACATGTGTAACAGCCAGTCACTTCATGGAGTGATTTTTCTGATTTTAATTGAAAATTAAGATGCTAAATACTTTTAAGGATCTCAGCTTAAGTGATTTAAAAAACACCAAACAACTATAAAAAGTTCTGTGTGAGGTCTGCATGCTTCCTTTTTTCTCAAACCTTTGAGTCAATGGTCATACTATTCCTACATTAAGACACGTATCTTTCCCATCACATCACGTCACTGTGTGTGCACTAAGGGCAAAGTTGGAAATTTCTAGAAGTAAAAAAGTTAAATTTTCACTAGCTTAAAATCCAGTCATAGGTGTTGAAGTACTGGCTTTGGATCCTACCTCTATTTCTACCTTCTGCACCCTGTCCGTCATGAAATCTAACTCATCAGCCATGCTGCAAAATTTATCCCCTGGTTAACTTCCTCTGCTCTGAAATTCCAGTGGGACATAAATGTAAATTCAATTGTAGATAGTGATAGAGTAGGAGGAAGGGATTTATGTAGAAGAGGCAGTTAAAAATTCATCAGTAGCTTTAGTGTAAAAAAGATTTTATTGAATTCCTGCATAGGAAAGCAAACCTGAGGAACTGTTGTTAGTAACCCCCTTTGAAGATAGACATGAGATGGTAGGTATGGCATACAGTTTATTAAGATATCTAGATAACCTCAAGGGAAAAAAAATGCAAGCTGGAAGCAAGTCAGAGCTTGAAGCTTTATAGAAACTTATGGTGGTGAGAAAATATTATGAGAAGTGTGTCAATATATCTGAGAATATTTCTGACTACAACAGGAAAAAGTTCATTAAAAAAAGAAAGGTTAAAAAACTATTTCAGACAAGTATTTTCTAAAGCTTTTCATTATTTGATAGCATGTACTTTGGAGGTTGAAGCCATTAATGTGGTCCACAGAACACCTTGCTAAACAACCTGAAACTGAAAAGGTGAAAATCACACACTGTTGATATTTCCTACAGGGAGGACATGGAATTTCTAGGGTAGAAAGTTACAAAAGAGAAAGGGAAAGTGGCTCAAAGTCACTCTGACAGAGGATGTGTGTTTAGTTTGCTTTTCAATGAGGCTTGCTGATAGAAAGGAAAGATTTCTACATGCACAAAAAGAAGGAAGGGCAGGGGATAAGAATGAATTTGAGTGAGTTAGATTTTCAAGAACCAAAGCAATTTCTGTCTAGGCAAAAGAGACAGAAATGAAGATTGATAATGCAGCAATAGAAGCAGGAGCACAGTGCAGAAAGATAGTTATGGATGGTTAAAAGTTTCTAACTAGTTACAGATGTCTGTTGCTTGGAAAGCCTATTTTAGGCCCTTAAGCACGTGCCTGATTTTAATGAGATTTATGCTCAGGCTAAATGGTAGGCATGGTTCAAGGACTTTGCTGAACCAGGATCAAAGAGAGAAAACTGTCATTTGATTTAAGTATGGTGGTTTTTTCATATTCCTTTGAACATAGGTGAAGAAATTCCAAAATTTTTCAGCAATAACAGTTTAGTAGGAAGATAAAACCACACTGACTGCAACCTTTGTGGTCTGGTTTTCTACATGTGGATATGAGATCAGAATAGCAGCTAGCCACTAAAGTTTGAAAATGAAGAAATAGGAAAGCAAACACTGTCACAAATTGGATGAGAACTCTGAAGAAAGGAGTTTGCCATGATGCTGGTAAAGGACGTACAGAAACAGTGTAAGACGAGATTTTTAATGCATAAGGATATTAAAAATGTAAACAGTCCAGATAAAAAACTGCTAAAAATAAAATCCAGGAAAGTTTCTGAGAAGAGACACAGATTAAATCTTACCAACACTGGGGGGAAGAAAACAGTTAGTTGTGGACAATTGGGATGCGTATTGGACTGACATGATGAGGTTCTGGTAGTGGGCAGACTACAGGGGTGGTGTCTATGAAAAGTTGCCAAAATCTTCCCCAATGACTGACAGAGCCAATTCCAGCCAGATCCAAGATGGACCTGCCACTAGCCAAGGCCAGGAACATCAGTGGTGATGGTAGTGCCTCTGGGATAACAGCTTTAAGAAGGGAGAAGAAACAGCTGTGACACAGCAGTCAGAGAGTAGTGAGAATATGTGATAGAAATATCTCTGGAGACACTGAGGTCAGCAAAGGAGTAGTGGCAGGATGTGCTCTGGCAGCTGGAGGAGATTCCCCTGCAGCCCGTGCTGCAGGCCGTGTGGGACAGGCCTTGACCCTGCAGCCCATGAGGACAGCATGGGGGCAGAGATCCCCCTGCAGCCACTCAGGACCCTGTGCCAGAGCAGGTGGAAGCCCAAGGGAGGCTGCAAACCTGGGGGAAGCCTGTGCTGAGCAGTTTTGCAGGCAGGACTTGTGAGCTTGTGGGGGACCCACACTGAAGCAGTGTGGTCTTGAAAGGCTGCACCCTGTGAGAGGGATCAACATTGGATCATCTTGTGAAGAACTGCTTCCCTTGGGAAGAACTCACACTGCAGAAGTTCCTAGAAGACTGTCTCCTGTGGGAGGGACCCCATGCTGGAGNTACCCTTTCCTGCTGTGGTGCCGGGGCTGGCCGAGGCAGAGAGACACTGACAACACCTGCACTCCCCCATGAAGAGAAAGGAGGGGCAAAGAAATCGTATGAACCAACCTCAGCTGTCATTCTCTATCCTCCTGTGTGCCCTACGGGGAAGGAGACAAAGAATCAGAGAGTAAATCTGAGCCTGAGAAGAAGGGATTGCTGAGTTTTTTAAGATTTAGTTTTTATTTCTCATCCTACTCTGATTTAATTAGTAATTGTAGAGGCCTACAGTAATGAATTATTTTTTTTTCCAAGTCAAATCTGGTTTTGCCTGTGACAGCAATGGGGGACTGATCTCTCCCAGGCCTTATCTTGCAAACAATACCTTTATTACATTTTCTCTCCTCTGTCCAGCTGAGAGGGAGGAAGGATAGAGGATCTTTGATGGGTGTATGGCATCCAGTCAGGGTCATCTCTCAAAAGGTTGACACACTGCACAGTGTTAACAACATCCAGGGAGATGTTTGTCTCCTGCTGTTGCTCACCAATCAGAACTTCAGCCAAGTGCTCCCCTTGCTTCTTTTCCAGTCTCTGCTGCTCGTGCTCCCTCTCTTCTTTCCTCCTTCACCCCTGTCACTCCCCTAGTACTTTCCTACTTACAGATATGCAAGAGTATTAATACTCATTTTTTCCACCCCTCTTACCACAGGCTATAGATAACTTGCCATGAAAAGGAAAAATGGAAGGCAAATAGGAGAGCAAAGACCAAGACATTTCAACTGTACTCTGTCCTACGAAGATAGATAGATAGATAGATAGATAGATAGATAGATAGATAGATAGATAGATGATTGATAGCTCTGTTGAAATGAGGCAACACTATACAGCCAACATGGAACAGCTTTGCCCAACATAATTCCCCATCTACCTTTAGGCTGCAGGGTTCTTCTGGCAGTAGGTCATGTATTTTAGCATGTTTATGCAGCAGCCAGGACTGGAGGGATTTCATATCATTATGATGACTTCAAGTGCTGCCAGAACAAGGATAATATTTAAAATACTGATAAACAAAACTGTATGTCAACATTTATTTTATTTGTCTAAATAAAAGTATGCAGAAAAGAAGCAAAGATGTATGTCAGGTTTTATTTAATCTATCAAAATAAAATAATAAATAAAAGGAAACTTCCTACCTTCCAATATGCCAGATACATAAACAAACGCAGTATTTAATGTATCCTCCTTGTTACTAGGCAAAACAGTGAGGCCAGCAGCTATCATACATTTTGAAATCCCAACCAATTAAGAGTAAATAAAAGAATAGTTAGGAATAATCTAAAATTTGTGCTTCCTGAATAATAGAAAACAAGTTTGACCTGGTTTTCCATGCACATGAACAGACACAATGTTCCTAAATTTAGTTAAGCGACAGGTATTTCTACCAGCTACAGTGCTGTATTACTCTACTAAGTGCAGAGACAGTTTATTGCAAAACAGCACTTCAACTATAAACCAAAGTGAAATATCTGTATAAAATGTTGTATGGTTACCAGCATTTGTGCAGTAAATACATCATAGCCCTCATGAAAAATAAACACAAAATGTAATTACACAGACTGTTTGTCAAGATAGGTTTGTGTCTTGAGTTCTTACAAATTCTAATATTACTCATTCTGCAGAGATGCCCAGGTCAGAAATGTCTTACAGGTCTTACATAAATGCACTGAGCTAGACCTCACAGTGTTCCAATTATTGCTGGCACAAGTGGTGACATTTTAAGGCTAATGAAGTTTGTTCCAGTTTTCTCTGGAAGGTGGAAGAGGAGAGAGCTTGTAGAGAACCTCCCAGGTGATTTATGGAAGGAGGGTTGGCTGACCTGCCAGTGGCCTGGAGTCTTTACATGCGCTTGGAGCTACCAAGGTCAGTGAAGGTTCATCTCAGCCAGAGCTGCTGGGGCAACTGTGCAAAGGGCTTCGCTGGGAAGTTTGATTACAAAGCAAAATAGATGATCTTACTCTGATTCACTCTACAGAGCTTCCTCCTCTTTAAATTTATTTTTGTAGACTATATTCTGAGTGTAGGCACAATAGGCAAGTAATTTAGGTAATCGGAGTCATCTTGATTGGACCAGGCAAGGGCATTTGAAGTATTGATTGTAGCATCTGTGTGATACAATTAAAGCCAGTAGGCAGAATCCATCCATAAATCCTGGGTGAACTAGGACCATCCTTCTGCCCTTGCTTGAGGATAAACACAGCTTCTTAATGTACCAAAAGTATCTTACTACGGCATTTTGCTGTCAATAGATAATTAGCTGCTGGTGTTGTCCATGTAAGAGCTTTCCTCTAAAGAAAATATTCTGCTACTGAAATTGAGATAACCAAGACCCCTATCTAGTAATATCCACCTTTCTGTGGGTCCACATTAAGGTCACAGTCTTGTGATGAAATATGCATTTCATTACACTTGATATTTGCCTTAATTTCTGATGCAGCAGTGGACAATGTGTGATGGCATCTATTAATTTCTTTGTTTTTAAGTGTTTCTCCTTTTTTAGTAGGGAAATAGCTAACTAAATTGGGTTTTGAATTTGAGTTTTAAAAATATTGCAGATGAATGATTTAATATATTCCCACTTGACCCTGAAAGGCTAGGAAGACAAAAGATGTGCCTAGATTGTTTTCTGAGTCACAGCGCTTGCACAATGCAAATCCAGACAGAAAGCTGAGGGGTTCAGGAAAATTCTATGGAGAAAAAAAGATATTTTTCTTTAGAGACTTCAGTGTATAGCCTATACTAGTCGTGTGGGTTCACTTTGTTGGAACTGTGAAGCAGACTAGGCACTCCAGGGTGTAATGCATCCTTAGTTACCTCAGACAATGAGCCAGGCAGTGGGTCTGGACAAGAGCGAGTGAGGCTCAGCTGGGCCAAAGCGCGCACGTTTGCTGCGCCCAGCAGGATCAAGCAATGCTTCCTACAGCCACTTAATTGTCTGCAACCTTTGCTTAAAAAGTGTGTTTCTCTTTGCGAGGAGGCTAAAAGAGTTCTGTTGAGAGCAAGTTGGCATTCACGTTGCTTTCTGTTAGGGTCATAACCTTCTTGTGTTTTCATTCCACAAACCTACAAATAGCAAGAATTTAGCCATTTTAGTATGATTTATTATCATTTAGTTTTCCTTCTGTGTCCTATCCCCAGTAAAGATCATGAACGCTGCATAAATGCTCTGGCCGGGATCCAAAAAGATGGATTTCTGGAAGAGGAAAGAATAGATGATTGAAGTAAGAAATAATTTTTGCTTTTGTGATCATTGTACCATATTGTAAATGTGCACGGTAATTTGACAGGACTGTTGATGCTCATGTGCATCTCCCTGAATTAACATCAGAGCTGTAGTACTGATTTAGGGTGCTTAATTTCTTGTAGGATACTTAATCTTACACTGAAATATATATATATATATGGAACAGTTCACATCTAAATGTTTTTGGGGATGTTGCCATACAAGACAGATGATGAAAAAGTATTGTGTGCCTCTTTGGAATTTATGAGGAATTAAGGAAGAGTGGAAGGAAGGGTCTTCTTTCAAGGCTATGCAAGAATTTTGTGTGGGCAGACAGGGAAATTAAACCTGTATCTTCATCCCGGGGCCCAGACCAAGGTGTGTGAAAGGATGTTCACATATATTAAATTCAAATATACCCTCTGCATTTGAGCCTGTTGCCCACAAGTAAAGGTGTAGTAGCATCCTGCTCAACCCTCAGCTGAGGCTCCTCCTTTAAGCCCTGAGTAACGTTTACCATTTCTACCTGGATGTCCTCAGGCATCTTAGGTGGCTCTACAGGTTTCTGGGCAAGCAACTGAATCAAGTTCAAAATGTTTAAGTACTAAGCCTAAAATTATTAAGTGATGGAAATGACCCAGAGAATTAAATATTTGATTGGATTACTTGAAAAAAAATTGAAGAGTGTAGTAATCTAAGCAAAAAGCAACAAAACAGAATTATCCCTGACTTATAGACCTAATAATACAGGGGTTTTTTGTAGAGAAATGTGGAAGAGGGTTTTATATAAAGTAGACAAATAGACTTGGATAAATAACATTTTTCAAATGCAGGGACAAATTATGATAGCCAATTTATGATACCTAATCTTTAAAACCTTTTAGAATCCTTCGGAATCCTCTAAGGTACATTTTCTGACAGCTTGAAGACATTTACTTTACCATTAGTTATTTTTCTAGAAGCTGTGATGTATATCTCTAAGTTGGATAGTCTTTCCATGATGCTGCTGTTTTCTGCTCAATTAGGAAATTCCTCTGAAATCTTTTTGCATGCAGTAACTAAACTTTTAAAAAGGAATCCAACTCTGATTACATTTTGACAGTATAATATTCTGAACCATTTTCCAAGAAAAAAAATTCCTTCTTAACTAGGATTACAGCAAGATAGATACTTTGTTATGCAAATCTGCATTTCTATGCAGATGTTTTAATCCATGTTGGAGGTTTCCTTGAACTCTAAAGATACTGTATTTTGGATTCACAGAGACATAGCTGAAAAACAAAATAAACTCTGAGATGGAATTTTTGAGACTGTATATAGAGAATTAAGTGGATACCAAAAGTCAGTGATGTCAATGCTCCTAGTATCATTTTGTTTTGCCTGAGAATAAATCCTTCTCAAATATACTGGATTTTTTTTCTCTCCTAGATGAGTACAAAAATAAGTGTATGTGAAATTAATTTCCTCCTCTGTATAAAAATCTCTTTTATCATAGAAAGTTTTAAGAATCCTGTTTACAAAATCCAGTTTAAAGAAGTAATCTTAATGCCTTTGGTATCCAGAATATCAGTTTTATGATGTGATCATTGCACACAATCTGCAGCATCTTTTGTTATGCAGCTGACCACAAGTTAAATGATCATGCTGTACTTTATCTGACCCCAAGGTATAGGTGGCTTGTTTTGGAATTATGACTGACTTAGGACATGTATGAGAGTCCTCTTCAACAGTTTCTTTAATTCATAGACAATTTTAAGGATGCCAGTAAGTGTTTTGTCTATATTTCCACAGGCTCTTGCCCTGGAGATCTATAGGACTCCATCTGTTCCAAGCAGCTGCCAAATGCTTTTGTGAGTGTGCATGGATGTGACTATGTATAAACAAAAATACAGGAATAAGAAAGCCTGAGACTTTTGTGTGGTTGTGATATCACCTGCATGGTTAGAATGCAGTGTTTTACATATTCCTGTGTCTGAAGAAGAGCTATTGCCCTTTCTTTCTCAGCCGAGGTAGTATGCTGAATGTCAGCTATATCTCTTTTCCTCTCTGTAAATATGCAAAGATTTTTATTATTGGTTTATTGTAGGCAGTACTTGATTCTATAATAGGGATGGATAGAGGCTGTGATTGATGTTGTGATTGTTATAGGGAGGTTGTGAAGAGATGAAATTGCTCTGGGTGCCTTGACAGCTCAGGGCTTTTCTGGATCTGTCAGCCCTGATATTCAGGTGACTGAGTGAGCTGGTTTGCAGGGTGATGTTTCCCTGTCAGGAGCATCCTGCTAGTTACCCACAATCTGGTGTGACATGGACTGTACTGCTATTTCCTGAACAGGAAGACAGTTCAGAGTCTTTTAATGATGTCCAACATAGTGTTCTGCTTGTCCAACTGGACACAGGTGGATGACCTCCATGTTTCAATTTCTTTAACATCTTCCTGTTCCTTTAGAGATGCCATTCAATGTAGAGATAGCTTTCCAAAAGGACCTGAACAAGCTGGCACTAACTTCCTTCACACAGTAGTCACCGAGTAGATTTTGTTTATCTTCAGTGTTAGAGAGCATGTAACAGGAGATTATTAACACAGATATCTATAAGAAACTAATTATTTAATTTTGGAGAGGTTACAGCATATATTATTATACAAAAAGAAACCTGTTATATGGCAATATGATACAGCGTTTTTTTTTCAAGTGCTTCACGTTATTCAATAATTTTGTCTCTGTTGAAGGTATTCAGAGTTTTGAAAGTGTTTTGACAATACCAAGTTGTTTGACAAATCTGGTCTTAAAAAAAGTCTACTTCAAAAAAGAGATTTTTGGCTTAATTCTGAAATCAGTTTCAGCTGATTTCTACAAAATGAAACATATCTTCCTGAACTAGAACACAGATCTCAAACCACAGAGAAAAGTTAGTGAGCTTGTACAGTCTGTCTTGTCAAGCATAATGCATATGGTTAAAATAAATCAAAACTAACATTTCCTTTAGCATAGTCATTTACTTCTCACAATTTATGGCACTTGTTTTCTCGTTGGCTTTCATTTTGGTTCTGAAATGATGTTATACATGCTTTCCCTATATGATGCCTTTCTTCTCATTTGAAGAAGCAGGAGACAATACATAAATATTTATTTTCTACTTTAAAAAAAGTATTAATACTTCTTGACAGTTACCAAGAATTCTACATAATTAAAGTACTGTATTAATAGTAACTATTGAATCCTTGAAAATCTCCACTAAGGAAAACAACTGGATACTGCTACCTTAACTTCACAAATAAAAATGTGAGCTAAAAAGATTAAACTGTATCCTGATGTAAACATCAGAAACATTTGCTTTCAGGGACATGATTATTTCAGGATCAAACAGCTACAGTCAAACCACCATAATGGTTGTTTCTCCTTTATTGAACTACTGACATTTAAGAAGAGAGATCAGGTTTTTTTCATTGCATTAAGGTACACTAGCTATTTCAATTAACCTTTTTCTTTTTCTAACAGCCAAATCTGCAAAGAAAACTTCCAGTAAGCCAGAAGCTAAACTAAGCAGATATGTGTTTTTCTACCTTCTGCCTCAATACCTAAAGGATAAAACCAATCAGGGATTAAGTTTTCAGAGAGTAACTTGCTCTCATTAGGCATACTTTTTTGAGATCTGTGCACTCATTTGTGATGAGCCAAATGAAGTCTAGCAATATTGCTGTTTAGGAGTAACCCAAGTAAGTGCTGACATGCACAATTGCATTGTTTTTCAGGACACTGATTGGAGATAGTGACACAGCCCTGGGCAGCCTAGTCCAGTCCTTGACAGCTGTTTCTGTGAATAACTTTTTCCATAATACCCAATCTAAACCTCCCCTGGTGCAACTTGTGGCCATTTTGTTTTGTCCTGTCACTGCTTACTTGGGAGAATNCATTATGTTGGCCTTGGCACATCTTATTAAGGCTGTTCAGATCTCCCTGCAGATCCTTCCTAACCTCCATCAAATCAACACTCCAACCCAGTCTGATGTCACCAACAAACTGACTAAGGTTGCACTAGAGCTTACTNTCCTTTTCTTCAGGCTAAACAATCATAGCTCTCTCCACCACTCCTCATACGTCTTGTGCTCCAGGCCCTTCCCCAGCTCCATTGTCCTTCTCAGGACAAGTTGCAGCACCTCAATGTCCTCCTTGTAGGGAGGAACCTAAAAGTGGATTCAGGGACATGAGGTGTGGCCTCACCAGTGCTGGGTTTGGAGGGACAATCACTGCTCTCATCCTGCTGCCCATGCTCTTGCTGATGCAGGTCAGAATGCTGTTGGCCTTCTTGGCTACCTGGACACACACACACTGGATCATATTCACCTCCAGTAGATCAGCACTCTCAGGTCCTTTTCTGCTGGGCAGCTTCCCAGATGCTCCATCTCAAGCCTGTAGAACTGAATGAGGTTATTGTGATCTAGATGCAGGACTCGTCACTTTGCCTTGTTGAACCTCATTATGTTGGCCTTGGCACATCTTATTAAGGCTGTTCAGATCTCCCTGCAGACCCTTCCTAACCTCCATCAAATCAACACTCCAACCCAGTCTGATGTCACCAGCAAACTGACTAAGGTTGCACTAGAGCTTACTATCCAGATCATCAATGAAGATATTGAACAGGACTGGCCTCAGTATACAGAGTCCTGGGAAATACCACTAATGACTGGCCACCTGCAGGATATATCTCCATTCACCACCAGTCTCTGGGCCTGTCCATCCTGTTTTTTTTTTTTTTCCCAGTGAACAATACACCTGTCCAGGTAAAGTCCAGGTAAACAACATCCACAGCCTTTCATAAATCCATTCAGCAGGTCACCTTGTCATAATAGGAGAACAAGTTGGTCAGGCAGGACCTGCCTTTCATACACCCGTGCTGTCTGAGCCTGGTCCCCTTGTTGTTCTCTATGTGATGTGTGATGGCACTAAGNTGGAGGGACAATCACTGCTCTCATCCTGCTGCCCATGCTCTTGCTGATGCAGGTCAGAATGCTGTTGGCCTTCTTGGCTACCTGGACACACACACACTGGATCATATTCACCTCCAGTAGATCAGCACTCTCAGGTCCTTTTCTGCTGGGCAGCTTCCCAGATGCTCCATCTCAAGCCTGTAGAACTGAATGAGGTTATTGTGATCTAGATGCAGGACTCGTCACTTTGCCTTGTTGAACCTCATTATGTTGGCCTTGGCACATCTTATTAAGGCTGTTCAGATCTCCCTGCAGATCCTTCCTAACCTCCATCAAATCAACACTCCAACCCAGTCTGATGTCACCAGCAAACTGACTAAGGTTGCACTAGAGCTTACTATCCAGATCATCAATGAAGATATTGAACAGGACTGGCCTCAGTATACAGAGTCCTGGGAAATACCACTAATGACTGGCCACCTGCAGGAT